>JAYMSP010000756.1:0-42114 GCA_036897095.1 Plantago elongata | reverse complement strand
GGCGGGGGGGCGAATTTTGAACTAAGAATTTCCAAGCAAAAAAATAATTTTTCATGGAGCACAACTTTTCCTTCCATATAATCTTCCAGATTGTTCTTCTTAAATTAGAAGAGGTTTAATTTCTAAAATTAAAACCTCCCCACCAATGTAAATTGTGATATTACTACATCAATTAAGTTTTTTTTAGCTTAATGCTTAGCTAGCTGTTACGTTTTGTCTCAGCTATATATACCCCAGTCCTCACTTGTTTGAGTACACCAACAATTCTCCTTCCCTTCTCTTCTCTGTTTGCATTCTGCACTTTAGATATTCGAGTGTTCTTCACCACATAAGTTCGACAAAGCTTCCGCTGCTGAGCTTTCAGCGGTTGCTGAGATTAGACGTTGTACCTTGGGAGCTAATTGTCCGATGAAGGCCTGAAGCTTATTATAGACGGACAAATTTAGCTTAAGGGGAAGTGGTCTCACTATTGACTCGTTCAGGATTTAATCTGAATTTCTTTTTCCTGTTTTCTAGTTTGTAATCAACATACAATAAGTGTGATTGAGTTTCTTCTTTGTACTGTTCATACTCTTATTAATAATAATTCTTGCAGCTCAAATCTTAACCGGATCCAACAGTCATCACAACTTGTGCGTCAAAGTACACATACACATGGATACAATTGGACCGATGGAGAATGAGATTAGACTATATAGATATAGCAACATAATTATTGCAACTTGGTTGCATACTAACCTATATAGTTCTTAAAATTTATGTACTAAAGTAAAATTACACTCAGTTCTCGAACTGAATATCTATTTAGTTTATTTCAATTACACTTAGAAAAAACAAACCTTCATTTTTGTCTTTTTCCATATCAAGAGAACTCGGTTAAGAATAGATTAGATAAGTATGAAATGTGAATTAGTAGAGCCAATTGTATTCATCAAACATAGAAATCATATCAATATATTCAGGACTATAACAATTTGACCACTTCTCTTGCACGCATGTTTATATATACTAGTACATCTGTACATGTCTATCGCCTGTTTCTACTTTTTCGTGCAAAGTTGCTCTTGCCTTCGTAAGTCTTGCCAAATTGCCAGTCTTTAGGGAAAACATTTCGCGAAGTTATAGTTTTGCCATCACTTGTCATGACTCGGAATGTGAGCTTTCGACCTGTGAGTTTAACATCGGCCTGCCATTTCTGACCCCAGTTACGCTTCAACTTAGTCCATGGAAGGTTATCAGTGCCTTTCACCTCTACCCCTGCAATGTCTCCTGCTCCTCCTACATTCGTTATCGTCACCAGGTTGTAAAAATCATTTCCTTGTATACTGAACTTCATGCCGCCTGGTTTCCTACAAGGAACCCTGTAATCATAATATATAACCTTGTCAAATTCATCACAAATATTGATCTGCTGTATTCTACAATTCTTGAAATGTAATTATCAAGTTTGGCCGTTCGCCCTTGTAGTGAAATTATGTACCTGCGATGACTAATGGGAACAACGCCAGCATTGCGTTCGGCAATCTTTATGAAAGCTGGCTCCGAAAGATCAAAGTGTTCTTGAGGTGGAGCACACCATCCGCCACCAGGGCAATGGTTGGTAGCTGTTACCAAGACACTTGACTGTCCTGGTTTGCATCCTCCTGTTACATTCGTGCACTTAACTTCGTAGCAAGCACCACACGTGAGGCCATCTTTGAACATTGCTGAGCTAATTGCTACTGTAAACTGTCCGTAGCCTAATGCAAAAGGATCTTCATATCCACAAGCTCCTCCTGTAAAAAAATTTGTTGCAAATTTCTCAGCTACTCATTGGTAAAGATTACTTCATGCTTCACATGCACAAGATTATTGTAAAGAAAAACAAGAAACTCAGCGATAATTAATAGTCTCATGCAAGTACCTCTTGTTCCTGAGGCATCTGCTCCGCCATAAAAAGTGGCACGACCAGTCTTCCATGGACCGTTCCTGTAGGGTGGTAGCCGGGGCTTTCTGCTTTGGGCATGCACATTGGGCACCAAGGAGACCAACATCAAGGTTATTGTCAATAATGTTGACAAGCGTGCCATTGATATAGATCCCATTGTCTTTGGCATGCCAAGGATGGGATATAAGTCTGGTTAACAAATTGTCAAGTACCTGTCTCTTGGCATTCTCCGGACTTAGCTTTATATTGATGATGATCTCAATAACTTTAGAGGCTAAGAGATCATGTTGCGGCATATGGCCTCTACTACCAATAGATTTACTGGACACCATTTTTTTACTTGTCTATGTTTGTTACATGTTACTTGTTCTTCTATATCCTATTTTTAGCTCCTCATGATGACAATCTGATACCAAATCACTGACCAAACATTTAGCACCTCTTATTTCTACTCTTCTCTACAGTGTATAGAGACCTCAGAGGAAAATTGCTAATGATAACAAGAAGGAACAGATTTACGGACCAAGTACTTCAGCACTAGAATTGAAATGAGTGACGTAGTGAAATACATAGATGTTCGTACAAAATGTCCGAATAAGTTATTAATGTCCTAACTTATACTGAATTATTAATGTCGGAATAAGTAATAATATCAAGAAAAGTCATGTAGCAGAACAAAATAGTAATAATCCAAGCAAGGCGAAAAATTTAACAAACTCTGATTTATTAAATGCATCTGCGTCCAACCTCAGTATCGATGAATAAGATTTTTATAGGCATCTTTGTTGTCTGAGTAGTACTTAATCTCAGCCTGCAGAAAAAACAAAAGAGAAAAAACTCTTTAACAGATAACAATAGTTTTTTTTTCTCCTTTTTTTTAGACCAACAGATAACAATAGTCAAGATACTATTATCGATGAAGTATGTTGGATGGGTAATTACCTTTCTAACTGCTTTGACAGCAACCAAGAGCTTTTCACCAATCATATCTGCTAGCACTGTGTCTTTCTCAAGCGCTTTTAAAGATTCAGAGAGCGACTCTGGAAGTCTTGCCACTTTATCCTTTACGTCATCAGGATTGTCATCTGTTGTGTTTTATAGATAACATGATACATAATCAGAAAATCCTCCACGTAATCATTTCAAAATGAATGTTCTGCATGCAGTGTGACATTGGTTTAATATGACACAATCCCTATCAATTGCTTTGACGTGCAAGTGAGACCTGGGTTATGAATGGGAGTAGTTTCTTAAGTTATGAACACCGCTAAACCTTTTTAAGGAAGATGTTTTTTACATTTCCATCATTTCGCAAGAAAACAACTGTTATTGTAATTCTCATCCCGAAGATCATACAAGTATCCAAGTAAGCTTTTTCCCAAGTGAAGTGGAAGTTAAAGACTTAAAGACCATGAAGCACACTGCTTATCGAGTTGTGTCTGATGTGATCAGTGAAGTGCAGTAAGGCCTTACCAATTGGTTCAGGCAGTGCTAACTGACTACGTAGGCCATCAATTCCTGCGGCAATTATGGAGGCCAGCCCTAGATAAGGATTAGCACATCCATCAAATACCTTAATCTCGAAGTTGCTTACAGAGCCATCTGGAGTCCCTGGTGGACAAGCAGCTCTCAAAGGAGCTTCTCTATTTTCTATTCCCCAGCACAAATATGCTCCACTCCATGTATTTGGTTGTATGCGATCATAACTGGAGAAAAAATAATATTTGTTCGAATTTCTATTAGATATACAATTCATTTTCATTCATCGGCTACTTAAAAAAACTCATAAGCATGTCAATCTATACATTTGTAGCTTTCAAACTGCTTCTAGACAAATTAAAGTGACCATATCCTACTTGGAAATATTACAAATCATATGCAGCTGGCTTCAGACATATCATGAATTATCACAAACTCTTTCAGCATTATACTTGTGAATTGTGATATTGATGAATTGCAACAAGATCATATGACATTAATTTGCTTACTTTCATAACCAAAAGCTAGTAGATGCATAAGAACTTTCACAGATTAAAGATAACAATGCAAAAAAGGCAGTAGCTCATTGACCTTACATGTCACGTAACATTCAATGCCACGTAACATTTACCTATTTGGAAGAGGTGCTGTGAATGCCAATATAGAAGGGAGATGATTCAAAACTCCTGCCATGAATTGTTCCCCTATCTTGGATATTCCATGCTTCGATTCTCCACTCTTTGCCATAAATACATTCTCCCCGTTTTCTGACAAACTGAGATGCACGTGTGATCCAGAGCCTATATCATTCAGTGCATACCTATAAAGGAGAGTCGTGAATGAGTGAGAAATCATACTACGTATATCAGCACTGTCTCTAAGCTGAGGTGGTATTAACATAATGGAGCCCAATTATGTTCAGTGAAGAATATGTAGGGGAAGATAAATATGGACTTCTACAATTGAGGTAACAGTAACATAGATATACTAGTTGTCCCAAGTGTATCAAAACTGACAGTTATTGCCAGCAATTTCCAAAAGATAGTGCTATAACAAAGCCAATTTTGACTTGAAAGAAGTTAGGATCTACTAACAGAGTTTCAAGTTTTTTTGGTTGATGTTAAGCCAAGTAATCTCTTGACTTCTCTTTTGGCTATTAGGTTAATATGATAGTTCCATGCCTATCCCTTTGCTAAGTTTAGCTAATGGGTTCTTGTAAACCCCATGAAATATCTATTTAACAATATAAGTTCTTTTCCTCCTAAAAAGGGTGTTGGGATCTAGATTATTATCAATACTATGAAAATCTGTGAAGTACAACAGAGCATGACATTACCATACTAAACTGCATGAATGATTTTTATTTTGCTTGATACTATGATATGTAATATATAGTTCTAGCAGAAAACATTCATTCGTACGTACTTCGGCACAAAAGTTGCCAGCAAGCTATGCTTTCTGGCCACAGCGCGAATAACTTCACGTGTGAAAACCAAGTTGTCAGCAGCCTTTTCACAGGTCGTGTAACCCAATGCAACTTCAAATTGACCATTACCAGCTTCGGGATGTAACTACAAAGAATTCCAAACACAATTTATTAGAGTTGGATATGGTCTTCCAGTTCACCAGCATGGAGTACAAGAATTAACACACTGTCTGTAGTAGATGAACTGACAGGATCAATGAAAGTTATAGACTGGTAATAAATGCAGATTGCAACTGCATATTTAAAAGGAAAACGACTTAGCTCTACAACAGGATTTTCTTTGGATTCTACTCTCTTATAACTTTTATTTAGTTCCATGCAAAAGTCACCAACGGGCGACATAATATATAAAGTATTTTTGGTTTGAAGACAGGTCAAAATAAAGTTTTAATTATGTTATAGCATGTAAATTACTAAAATCACCACTAGATTAAACCATGATTACAAATTATTTAAAGAAATTTAACAGACTAATAATGCAAAGACCATAGCCATTTTGTCTCCGGAAAACAGAAGGATATGATAGATTAATATATTAGAGAATCAGAAAGTAAACTAGAGAATGAAAGTCAAACCCAAGGGTTTCAAGCATCACATACACATTTAGTATCTTTAGTTGTTTTTCATACTTAGAATTTACGATTCACGTCAAACTAGTAACTACACAGTTACTCTAGCTCCAGTTTAGTGCAATATGCAATGTTATCTGACAACAGACATTCACATGCTAACCAGAAATCAATTCCCACATACCTGTTCAACTACAATATTCAAGGACTGGAGAGAGGCCACAATTTCACGAAGTATAGGGAAAGCAGCATCAAATGATGAAGTGGAGCAGTAAGGCGTGTGATCAAATGGCACCCATGTTTCTTTCCCATCCCTGCCGGAGTTGATCCCATGTAGTTAATGGAGATACAATACATGAGAAGATAAAAATGAACGGGAAATTAAATGTATAACATACACCAGTACACTTCTTAATAGATAAAATTCATTCTCGAAGCCTGCATTCACCACCTGCATACCCACACCAACATGAGATAACAGAAACACGTAAACCTTAAACTAAACAAAATGGACAGGAAAAATACCATGTTAAATTCATCCTTTAGAAGTCTAGAAACTCTTCGCAGAGCCTCCCTGGAACATAACTCCCAGGGAGTCCCAGGTTTAAGATGCATGTCGGCAATGACCATTTCCTGATCTTTTGCCCTGAATACCGAACATAGTAAGTTAGTCACCAATCTACTGTATTTATACACTATGATATATAATATGTATATGGTCATGCAGAAGGCAAGCATAAAAGAGAGACGATTATACTTCACATAAGTATCAGAAGCCAATGAAATCTACTCCATACCAAGGAATTATGCTTCTTGTTGATATATCTGGTATGAGTCTGATTTCTCCCACCGCAGTTAAATTTGTTCCGTCAGCAGGACCATCCAAGAATGACGGCATCCCCATTGATACACAGGTAAGGCCAACACCATTTTTAATTACAAGTTCTTCGAAACGTCGTCGAGGGACTACCTGATTTGCAAATCATCAGAGAAATTACAGAGATACATGTTAGTCTCACTAGATGAGATCGTCTTTTAATACAGCAGATTAATACGACAATTAAACAAATTCATGTTGCAATAGCCTTAAAATTACAGACTAAAGGTATTGAGTGAATAAAAAACTAATAGGGTTGTCCAATTATTCTTGTTCTTTGGAAAATGTAGTTGCTGTGGCTGAGAATTAATGGTAAGGGTGAAGAAATTTCCATTGGATGTCATGATCCTGTACTCAATTTGCGGAGATGTTTGCTCAGTATATTTTTGTGAGCATATATACATTTAACAGTAAGTCCCTACTCCCTAAGTCTCTATCTCTTTAAGGCAGATACAAGGGAAATTCTATGTGAAAGTCAAGAGCTTTGCTAGCATTACATTTAGACTACTAAGGAAATCCAATCGAAGAGCCACCTTTCAAAATTTTAAAGTTATGTGAATAAGAGGCTTACACGACATCTATGCTGGCCGGAAGTGTCAACCCACATAATGCGCACAAATGAAATTTGTTGACCAGGAGCATCTCTGTCATTTTTCAAATTGGACCAAGATGGAGTCTCACTCAAATTAAAAGAATGACAATCGGCCTTCATTTTGTACAACCGTCTTGCATTATTGACAAATATGTCTTTTGCAGCTTGAATGGCTTCTGGAATTGAAAGATCACCATCTATGCATGCATCACGCAGCACAGAAAACAAAACCTCACGTGCTTTTTTTGCCCCTGTTCAGGTAGTGGATTCCAGCCAGGTTCAGCAAACTAGGTCATTTATTAGTAGAATAAAGAGTGAAATTTTCACAGTTACACACAGCAATATTCGATTTTGAATATCAATAACATGCATCTACTAACCACCCTCATCCATTGAACACGTCAGGCATAAACCATGAGAAGAATATAAGACTTGCTAAAAATAATAATATGGTCACTGTTTGCTTTTCAACCAATTTTATGAAATATTTGATTAAAATGCTATGATAAAGTGATAGTTGCTAAGTTAAAGAAGCCATATAGTACTTGGACGCCTTAAGTTAAAAGTTCTTGATATCATAAGTGATTAAAAATTAAGAATTTCCTAGGCTTCATGCTTGAATGCATGATTCTGGGTGCCTTGTGTTTGGCTTTCCTTCATCAAAATTTACCTTTTTTTCAGCTTCTGAAAGGCCAGGTCATAGATTGAAGTAGCTATAAGCCTATAACAACTCAATTAGCCAACATGAGGTCCCAATTGCATATCTTATCCTTAAAAGACTTGCAATTGTTGTACGCATACAAAGGAGAACGCATGCCAGCAGGTGATGACACAATTATAACTTCAGTCCTTGGCTCTTTTTTGCTTGTCTGAAGTAGATCCTTTGCGAACTGTAGGTCCTTAGAGTGAGACAGAGTGACTAGGAGTATCTTGCTGTACCCCTACCTATAGTAATAACTCACTAGCACACAGATATACATGCATCCATTGACATCCATTCTGAAGTTCTCCTACAACTTGTTATGATTCACACACACTGGATACAACTAGATATAAATGCACAAAAGTTATACCAATATACCTCTCAACTAAGTATATTGGCTGCAAACAAAAAACTGAATATTTATAATAACTGAGCATATAATAACTGAACATGAATGTTCCATTTGCTTGCTGCATAACTAGTAGTGATGCCAAGCTGGACACATTAACCATACATTATGTAAATACTTTCTCAGGTTGTTAAGGATTACTGCATGGGGGTAAGTGTGAAACTAACCAAGATAGAAGCTCTCAGGAAATGCACAGGCATCAGTGCTGAACATCACCTGCCATATCAATACATAGCGTTTCAAGTGCAAAGCAAGGGGAAATAGCTTTTGTGCTAGATTTATCATCATAAATGCTGAGCTGGCTCTGCGAATCAATATTGAAAGTCCACAAGTCTTGATTCACCTTATTTAGTGGTGCTAGCTCTAAAAGCTCTTGGACTGAGGATACCATTCCATGAAAGCTTAGTTTGGGAACTGCCAGCCCAAAGTCCAGAAAGACCTGTAGTCAAAGGTGTTATAATACAAATTGCAAGTCTAGTGTCAAAGACAATTTTGCCCGTAAAAGATTATAACAATTTACCTGAGGATACACAGAAGCTAGGTATGATGCTTCCTTGGAAAATGGATATGATGCATGTAGAAGTACTATCTGACACTTGCTAAATCTACCATCCTCAAGAACGTTACGAAGGTGGAGGGGATTGGAGAGTCTTAAATCCAGATCTTTGTCACCAAAACTAGTAATAAACAATAAGTTAGTATTAGCTACATCGAAATATATAGTGTTTTGCTAAAGAATATAACTCTTTTGTTTTGACTCTTGCACACTTCATATAGATAATGTCACTGAGGATTGTTTATTGTTGAGGGAGAATGCCATATGCTTTCATCAGTTTCCCTAGACTCCGAGTCAAGTGCATACCCCTATAGATATGTGAGATTAATGGCCTGAAACTTTATATTTAAACTATGAAATCTTGCATCCGTCTCTGTCTAACACCAGTTTTGCTCATAACGAAATTATGGTACACATCAAAGTTTTTTTTGCTTTCTGTTAACGGTGAGAAAACTCGACCTGTAAAGCTACACTGCCTGGCCATGACGCAATAACAAGCCACCCCAAGCAGTTTAATTAATTTGAGAAAGAAAACAGACATTGCTGATTACCCTGTGTGTATCTGCATTGGCAAGTGGAACGATTGTGCAATCTCCAGTGCACAAACGAATATGTGATCAATAAAGTTCTTGTTTGCGATGCGGACCGGAGTTCCAGCTAGGAAAACAGAACTGTCAGAATATATACAGAAAACAGGTTATATGCAAATCATTTATGCAAAAGGTACCTTGTAAAACATCAAGAAGGCCCTCTTCAGCATCACTCACTGAGACATTTGTGTTTATCTCAAGCCCAGAGCGGTATGCAGCTATACTTTTAAACCCCAATACCTTATCTGCATGTGTAATGTTCGCTAAGGAAACCATCTACACTTGGGAAGGCTTTCTATATATGTGGAAAACTTGCTGCAAAAGTATGCTTTAGCAAATGTATAAAAAGCTTAAAGGATATGACTTCAATGCAGCAACAAATTTTTCCGTAAAGGAGTCCAATGCCCATGGAACTGCCCCTCGATTTCCCTAAATCATAATTCAAGGGTTCACAATTCAAATCCAATGGACCAATGTAGCAGATTGGGAAAGTAAATCAGCACAAACAGAACTGGATCCAAGAAAAACAGCTGGAGAAATATAGAGAGGATATCATGTAAATGTAAAACTAGGAGGTTATAGAAATATAAGTCACTATTGACAATTCAGATAGAAGCAACTGTACATTAGGCCTTCATATAAGGTCCAGTCATGGCCTCTTCAATAGAAACTTGTAAGCTGAATATTGAGGAAATATCAACAAACTAGGGTGGTTCAGAAGCAGATATTAAGTAGTTCCTGACCTCATCAAGAATCTTCTCCGCAAGATGCTCAATTCTTAATATCCTACCAACAATTGGTACAAATGCCTTGTGCCATTCAATTTCCTTCATTTTGTCTAATACGAGTCCATCATCAATGAAAATAGCTGATATTTTAGCAGCTTTAAAGCACTTTGCAGTGATTGATTCAATTCCTGAGCTGGATCTGTATTCTTGCACAGCATGCAAGGACGACTCAGAGTCATAAAGTTCAGCAATTTCTTTCAAGCTTCTCTGGATGCAAAAACAAATTATTGCTGTTAGATATCTTACATCACAATCAATCCGCAAAGAAAATTTATTAGGAAACTTGACAGACAAACATCACCGAAAGCATTTTCCATGTCTTGTCCTCAATGAATTTGCGAATTTATTCACATGGCGTGGATGTGATGCAATGAAAATTAAATTTATGTATAATCTAGACTAGATTTGAGGAAAAATAATACTGAAAACCAGATGGTATATTCCTAGACACAAGACGGCAATGTTTTATAACGACATCAATTCATCTTAAGTTTTCTGTAATCAAACATGACATCGTAGACCAATGCTGAGACTGGAGTCAAACAGGAATAACAAACTAAAGTCCATTCTAATGAAATACTCAAAAAGCAGAACATACTTAGTCAGCGTCTCTAATTTATCACACTTAGACTGAATGCTAAAGCCACATGTTCAATGAAGCGCTTACTTTCATTTACAACACCTGAATATAGAATTCTATTCCAGAATCACACTCAACTCTAATTATTTCTCCGCCGAAATCCAACCGTGATCCTCATACATTCATGCACTAAGTTGCATCTTGCACTATCTTTTGTCCTTTTTTCACCATGTAACTAATGTGTAGAAATAGAATAAACTTCAAAAGATCTCAATTCGTAAAATGTAGCAAGTAGCCATGTCAAGTTGTACAAGCCCAACGTCACTTTAAAGTTTAACCAACCTTAACATCAGTTACTTAGATTATATTCGCTCAAACCATAAAAAAGAGCAAAAACACTAAACAATAGGCCGTATGACCGTCTCTAAATAAGTTATCTAGTACTGTATCTCATGATACTTTGTGCCCGATCACATTTCAAAAAATATGCATAGAGTGTCACAGAGCCATTTCATCAAATACCTTGAAGTTGATAGTATGAGAAGCAGAAGATAAGGCGTCTCCGGTGGCCTCAGAGAAGCAGCTGAGGAAAGGCAAGGCGGAGTTCAGTGCCACAACGTTGTGAGCGTGGGCATCCACCAGCTCCACCGCCTCCACCGCCGCTTTCAGCTCCGCAAATCTATCCATATCTCAAATCTCAATTTTCTTCTTCTCCGGTAAGCTCTCTTGTATTTTTTCAATGAGGAGCCTTTGACTGGATTTGGGAAAGAGAGAATTCGCAACTCGTATTTATAGTCTTTGAATTTGAGTAACCAAATGGAGAAAAGAAATGGAAAGGCTATAGTATAAGGTGCAGTCAACATTTGTAGTGTACTAGTGTAGGTGTAGCATGCAGTTTTTTCTTCGGCATCTCCTTAGTTGACTTGTTATCTCTGGGATCTGACTATTTGAATGTACATTTAAGTGGACATTTGGATGGATTTTGATGAAAATTGGGTTTTGAATGTCATTTGAGTCGGGTATTTTAAGTGTATTTTAGGCCAAATCAGTGTTCATCGATCCAAATGGGGTATTCAAATCCCCATCCAAACAAGCCTCTAGTTTAAACTTTAATAAAATATTACTGCAAAGATTTTAAATACTTCACATACATTTTAAAGGAATGAAAGTTCTAAAACGTATATAAAGAATTGACTTTTCAGAAATTCGAATTATAAATCGAAAGATGATATTTTAACGACGAATGTAAGTTCAATATTTAGAGCTTTTTTATACTTTAATATTGATTTATATAGTTCGTGTTTTAATATAATTTCATCATTCTAAGATTTTTCATGACGACAACTATTTTTAAAGTGATATACTAACTTTAATGGAGGTTCAGTCAAATTACAAATATAAAGCTTTAATTATATTCATGAGAATACACACTATAAATGTCACTTCTGCATTTTAATTTTAATTCCCTGCAATAAGAAAGAACATTGGTACTGCTACACATTGATTCTACAGTATCTTGAAGAGACATATATTTAAATGGGGAACGAAGTGTTTCTAGTGATTGTTCTTGCCTTGTCCATTATTTCTGGTATGAGATCATTTAGGCCTGTGAAAGTATAAATAAATGAATCTTCTTGCCATTTGCAACCTCATACTATTTGATTAAGTATTAAGGAAATAATTTACCTTTGGTTTTCATTGCTGTAGATTTACCAGGTGGTCATTCGGCAGTGTTTACTATAAAGAACAATTGTCCTTACACAATCTGGCCAGCAACATTAACAGGAAGTGGTGCGGCACCTACAACTGGATTCGAATTGGCATCACAAGCTTCAAGAACGGTCAACATTGCCTCCCCATGGTCAGGCAGATTTTGGGCTAGATTTCAATGCTCATCCAGTGGTGGCAAATTCCTTTGTCGTTCCGGAGATTGTGGATCAGGCAACATCGCGTGCAATGGCAGGGGTGGCGCACCGCCTGCAACTCTAGCAGAGTTTACACTAGGAGGTGCAGATAGGAAAGATTTCTTTGATATTAGTTTAGTTGATGGATTCAATCTCCCTGTGTTGATTAAACCTGATGGTAGATGCTCATCAACGGCTTGCCCTGTTGACATTAACCGTGGGTGTCCGAATGAGTTGGCTGTTAGAGACAGGCGTGGTGGCATTATTGGGTGTAATAGTGCATGCGGGGCTTTTAACCAACCACAGTATTGCTGCACAGGTTCTTATGCCACCCCGGATAAATGCAAGCCAACAAAATATTCGCAGATGTTCAAGAGTCAATGTCCCCAGGCTTACAGCTATGCGTATGATGATAAATCTAGCACATTTACCTGCCCAACCGGGGTTAATTATCACATCACATTTTGTCCGTGAGGATGATGAGGACTAAAAGTGAGGATGAGTGTTACAGATAATAATCTATTTAGGTTTGTAATCAGGCCTTGGTGACTCATGACCATGACTAATTGTTCTGAATGATATTCATCATTGATACATTATACATAAATGTTTTCATACAACTGAGGATTAATCTTTCGTGCATCAGTATCAGTTCTACATGTCATTAAGGTTCAGGCTACAGTTTTACAGAACAAAGTGCTTGCACTGGTCTCTGGCCTAATTCTTTATATTCGGGAGTTTGTATTTTGAATTCTAAAAACTTTCGGTGTTAACTTCAAAATCATCCTTTTGGCATGGTCGTATGGACGTAGAACACGTCATATGCCTCAATAATAACCACAGGTCAGACCAATTGAGATGGCAGGGGAACTTTTTTGGAGTCTTTTTCTAGGGCTGGAAAAGCTTTCCAGAATTTTGTTGCCCTGACCCTTTAGCAATAATATACTTACGTACCGATTTCTGTTACCAGTCATTGTAATCCAGAGCATGTCTTCTGCAGTTCCTTGCATCATTTTGCTGCTAAAATTTGTCATGTTGCAGCACAATGAATGTTCTAATTTGTTTCATATCTATGAAGGGACCAGCAGAGTTAGTATACAAATACTCTTTCCATGTGCCAGCCACATAAATAGAAGGCGACCGGATAATAATTCAGTGTGATAATGTGAGCTCTTACATCATCACTGATCTTTACTGGCATCAAATATAATTTATATATATGTATCAAGCTCCGAGTTACAAAGTAGATAGCCAAATCACCAAGTGCTTCAAAATGGCAATCCATGAACAAAAACCTCATTTTGTTCTGCTTCCTTTCATGGCACAAGGACACATGATCCCCATGATAGACATAGCTCGATTACTAGCAAAATCCGGTGTCATTATCACCATTCTAACCACACCCCTCAATTTCAACAGATTTAAACCAGTGGTTACTCGTGCCATTGATTCCGGACTCAACATTCATGTCCATAAACTCAAATTTCCATGTGTTGAAGCAGGTCTGCCTGAAGGACATGAAAATTTCGACATGCTGCCTGACATCAGCGATGCTTTCAAGTTCTTTGTAGCTATTAACATGCTACAGGATCAAGTCGAGGAATTACTCAGGGAGCTTAAGCCTTCACCAAGCTGCTTTATTGCAGATATGTGCTTTACATGGGCCAGTGATGTCGCGCAAAAGGTGCACGTTCCTAGAATCGTGTTCCACGGGATGTGTTGCTTTTCTCTCCTGTGCTTGCACTTGGCGGCAACTTCCAAGGACTTTGAAGGCATAAAGTCCGAGACAGAGTATTTTGTGGTGCCCGGCCTACCGGGTAGAATTGAAATCACCAAGGCGCAGATAAGAGGGATAGTCAATCCATTGAGTCCTGAGTGGTCAAAGATACGAGAGCAGATGCGTGAATCTGAAGAGAAGGCATTCGGTACTGTGGTTAATAGTTTTGAGGAGCTGGAACCTGCATATGTCAAAGAATATAACAAGGTCAAAAGCAAGAAGGTATGGTGTCTTGGTCCTGTTTCATTATGCAATAAGGATGATACAGAAAAGGCTGAAAGGGGAAACAAGGCTTCCATAGACGAAAATGTCTGCTTGAAATGGCTCGGAGCACGTGAACCAAGTTCGGTCATTTATGTTTGTCTTGGAACTCTGTCACGCCTAGCTACTTCCCAACTGATAGAGCTTGGGTTGGCCCTGGAGGCGACAAACCGACCTTTCATATGGGTCATCAAGAACGCATCAGAGGCGTTCAATAAGTGGCTCGTGGAAGAGAAGTTTGAGGATAGGATTAAGGACAGGGGACTATTGATCCGTGGTTGGGCCCCACAAGTGCTAATACTTTCACATCCGTCCATAGGGGGTTTCTTGACTCATTGCGGTTGGAACTCAAGCCTTGAAGGGATAACATCAGGTGTGCCTATGATAACATGGCCAGTATTCGCGGAGCAGTTTGTGAATGAAAAGTTCATTGTAAGTGTGATTAAGACAGGAATAAAAGTAGGTGTTGAAGTGCCTGTTATTTTCGGGCAGGAGGAGAATGCAGGTGTATTGGTGAATCGTGATGAGATTAAGAAAGCAATTGAGATGCTGATGGACAGTGGATCAGTGGAAGGGAATGTGAGAAGAGAGAGAGCTAAGAAGCTTAAGGACATGGCGAAAACGGCTACAGAGGAAGGCGGTTCGTCTTGGTCGAATTTGACATTGCTTGTGCAGGATGTTATGCAGCTAGCAAGTTCTGGAGGAGAAGATAACAATGATGTAAAAATAGTCCATGAGAAGTCTGATGAGATCATTGTTGAGTAGTGTGATAGGCAATTTGCTTTGTTTGGTTATTCACAAGTTAGTGGAGCTAAACTGAAGATTTAATGGGCTAATTATATTAGTTGGGCTTAAGCCTTTCACTGGGCTTATTTTTCCTTCAGATAGTAGTAAGGATTCATAATTTGTGAACAAAATGAGTAGTGATCAATTCCAATTAAAACCAAGTAGAAAATAATTGAATGGAGAAAATAAAATTGTATAAGCGTTAATGTTGTTAAGCAACTGCCAGAAATGGTTACTATTTTACGAGATAAAATATGGGTCCGCTGCTTCAAACATCTGATAAAAAATGCCTCTAGACATAACATTCGTATCGATAATATATACATATGTATTTTAAATACGAATATTGATATTCATGAATGTATAAATGGATAGAATATTCACATTGCAGAAATTTTGTCATAATTGATGGGATCTCTAGTCAATAATGAACAATAAAGATTGAGCAAGCCTAATTTAATTTAATGAGATCTTCTTTAATATAGAGAAAATTTTATAAAATATGTTTTCCTATTTTTAGAGTACTGAGTCAAGATTTACAATATCCCGATTCATGCTTTTAAAAATGATATTTAAATTCCTCCTATATAAATACTGCAATGCTGCATCTCAAATGCTCTTCACCAATATACTAGCGTAGTTCCAAAATTTCCGATGGGTAGCCAAGTACTTCTTGCGATTGTTGTTGCAGTATCCTTAGTTTGTGGTAAAACTTCTTTTTTTTTTCTTGTATGTTGTACTTGTACGGGTCTCACATAATTTGTATACTCCGCGTGTGATATTCACATTATGTATTTAAGCATGTCCGAGTCACTACCCTAATATCTAAGAATCTCATTTTACTTGCCATAAAATTACTCATTTCAATTCCAGGAACTCTGGAAGAACTAACCGTTCACCTTATCCTAAATTTTAAAGCCATTAATAAACATCGAGGGAGTGATTAATATAAAATGAAAACCTGAAATTGAGATTTTCTTTTAGGTGTTTTTATGTATTTTTAACCTGATTTTTAAAACTAAAATTCTTATCCAATTAGCTGAGATTTGAATTCTCCTTTTGATCTTGCAGGGGGAAATTCAGCTGTATTCACAGTGAAAAACAACTGTCCATACACAATCTGGCCAGCAACATTAACCGGAACAGGCGCAGCACCAACAACTGGTTTCGAATTGGCACCGCAAGCTTCAACGACCATCAACATCGGCCCCCCATGGTCAGGCAGATTTTGGGCTAGATTCCAATGCTCATCAAGTTCCGGTAGATTCACTTGCGGAACAGGAGATTGCGGATCAGGTGAAATTCCCTGCAATGGCAAAGGTGGTGCACCGCCAGTAACTCTTGTAGAATTCACTCTAGCAGGTGCTGATGGAAAAGATTTCTATGACGTCAGTCTTGTTGATGGCTTCAATCTCCCCGTGTCGGTTAAGCCTGATGGAAGTTGCCCGTCCACCGCTTGTCCTGTTGACGTTAACCGTGGGTGCCCAAATGAGTTAGCAGTTAGAGACCCGAGTGGTGGCATAATTGGTTGTAAGAGTGCTTGTATGGCTTTTAACCAGCCACAGTATTGCTGTACAGGTGATTATGGCACCCCGGATACATGCAAGCCAACACAATATTCGCAGATGTTCAAGAGTCAATGCCCTCAGGCCTACAGCTACGCGTATGATGATAAATCTAGCACATTTACCTGCCCAACCGGGGGTAATTATCTCATTACCTTCTGTCCTTAACTCTGGGTACGGTTTGGTTTCCTGGATAATAAGAACAATCATACTTTTTAATGAACCGGCCTAAAGGAGGATTAAGTTCATCTAAACTATATATCAATTGATATAAAATGATTCGAGATGGTTTAACATATGCTGATGCTTACGTTATTGAAGTTGAGTATTGATTATGATACATACTAATTGAGTCTCAAACAGTCAAAACTCTTTGTCATCTGTTGCTTTCTACTGGTGTACATCTCCAAAGTGATGTTACCTCTGTTCTTCTTGTTAGGATATTTGTCTTGTCTATGTCGTGGAGCCTAGTAAGCATTGAGCTCTAAATTCCAATTATATGATGGGTTTTGTCCATAAGAAGAAATAGCATAGCAAAATCTCAATCTCCAGAAAAGGTACTGAAAATTCAGAGTCTAGAAGGATTAGGCTAAGCATAGAGTAACACTCGCGACAAATCACTAGGCTTGATCATCGAAACTCTGGTTTTCATGCTCTAATTGGAGTTTTCTATACAAGAAATGGCAACAGAATTATAAAAAGCCTTATCAACGGTATAATTAAACTTTAAACAACAAATGTAACTGTTGAAGATATACACAGGTCCCCTTGTGTGTTATGCTGAGAGTTGAGGACTTGAGGCTGCCACCACGGGGCACCATCCCCCGGAGGCTTGCACTTCATAGTTCTCATCATCACTTAATTACTAGTCACGTTAACTGTTGAAGCATGAGATGCTAACCAGTTAATCTGATACATGTTCGTTCAAATCACCTGGCTTGAAGATCGGAGATTGACATATCATTTTTAGATATAGAGTCATGAGATTCACTTATCTTGTCCTACAGTGTTCTATTGTGAACTTCTACTCTCTGGTTGAATTTTTGGAGGTTTGAAGATTCCAAACATGCAGGTGGTAATGGCATTGGCAATGGTATAAGTAAGCTATGAAGCATCATAACAACCAGAGCCATTGTTGGCCTATCAGCAGCATTTTCGTCAACACACAACAGACCTATTTGTATACGTCTCACAATGTCTCCTGAATTACTTGAGTCACCCATCCACATGGGATCTGCCAAGTTTTATGCAGTTCATTTGATACAAATTTTTTACCGTGCCTGCAACAATTCAATTTTTCTTAACAAAATCAAGTGTTTTGTAAGGGTTATTAATGTAAAATGTAAATTGTGTGATTCTTCTCTTACACTGCTTAAAAGGCCCTCATATAATATTTGGAAAGTCCTATCAGATTAAAATTGTTTTGGTTTATCTCATTGGACAAGTCAATTACCATGACATGCATCTAGAATGATTGAATAATATAGTAGACTTTAACATAATGATGTATGCTCTTACATCATCAGAAAGGAACCAGTAACAAAGTTATTGAAAACATCCAGGGGTATTGTGTATTTATATTCTTTTCAATAGTACCAAAGATATAGCATGAGCTCTCAGTAATCAACACCAGTAATACTGCTACTCCTTGCTAGCACTTGCTATGGCCATCCAGGAAAACAAACCTCACTTTGTCCTGCTTCCATTCTTAGCCCAAGGCCATATGATTCCGATGATAGATATCGGTCGATTACTGGCCAAACGAGGTGTCACTGTCACCATTCTAACCACACCAGAGAATGCCAAAAGATTCAAACAAGCAATGGCTCGCGCAATTGATTCTGGACTTGAAATCTATGTCCATGAACTTAAGTTTCCTTGTGCAGAAGTAGGGCTGCCAGAAGGCTGCGAGAATTTCGATTTGCTTCCTTCTGGTGAATACGTGAATAAATTCTTCAAGGCTACTGGTATGCTGAGGGAGCAAGTTGAAGTGTTGCTTCAACAGCTCAAACCGTTTCCAAGCTGTTTGATTGCGGACATGTGTTATCCCTGGAGTACTGATGTTTGTGTAAAGATGTGTATTCCTCGAATTATTTTTCATGGAACGAGTTGCTTTTCGTTGCTATGCTTGTATATGGTTGCGGTTCATAAGTGTTTGGAAGCTGTATCCTCTGATTTGGAGTACTTTGTGGTGCCTGGCTTGCCTGATAGAATCGAAATCACCAGAACTCAGCTTCAGAAGGGCTCTATTTTTCAATTGACTCCTGAATTGAGAAAATTGCGCGAAGAAATACTAGCAGCTGACGTGGAAACATTTGGTACAGTGGCTAACACTTTCCAGGAATTGGAACCGGAATATGTGAATGGATTTAGACGAGTTAAGGGCAGCAAGAAATTGTGGTGCATTGGCCCTGTTTCCTTGTGCAATGAGGATGTAATTGACAAAGTCGAAAGAGGTAACAAGGCTTCTGTCGATGAAAACCATTGTTTGAAATGGCTGGAATCACGGGAACCAAGTTCGGTTATTTACATCTGTCTCGGAAGTATATCACGGTTACCTACTTCTCAGCTGGTAGAGCTCGGATTGGGCTTAGAAGCATCAAGGCGGCCGTTCATATGGGTTATCAGGAAAGCTTCAGATGCTTTTAGAAACTGGCTTGTGGAGGAGAAGTTTGAGGATAGGATCAAGGACAGGGGACTTTTGATTCATGGATGGGCTCCGCAAGTGCTAATACTCTCTCATCCGTCCGTTGGAGGGTTCTTGACACATTGTGGATGGAACTCGACTCTGGAAGGGATAACTGCAGGTGTGCCTATGATAACCTGGCCAGTTTTTGCGGAGCAGTTTTGCAATGAGAAGTTCATTGTGAATGTTATCAAAACAGGAATACGAGCCGGTATTGAAGTGCCGATTATGGTTGGACAAGAAGATAGTGTGGGAGTTTCGGTCAAGAGAGATGAGATCAGGACTATTGTTAATGAGCTGATGGATGGTGGAGAGAAAGGAGAAGAGAGACGCAAGAGAGCTCGAAAGCTTGGAGAAATGGCGAAAAGAGCAACAGAGGAAGGGAGTTCTTCTTGGTCTAATTTGACAGTGTTGATACAAGATGTCACACAACTAGCATACTGATCTTGAGTGTTGACGCCAAAATGAAAATGGTGTTATTAGCCTAAGTAGGGAAGTAGTGCTTGTTTTTTTTTACTTCACATTAACAACTACAGTATATTATATACCTACTACTCTCTAAAGAATCAACACCAATAATTATTCTTATAAATTGAAAATCACAAATTTGAACAACGAAAAACCCTAATTCAAGAATAAGTAAGATAAGCTTAATCTAAAAGAAATTTCTAGCCATGCACTATTCTGGACAAAATAGCCAGTCCCAAATATTGGTGGCATTGTGATGTTACATCCGCTGATCTGCGGGTCACGATAGGAAGAAAAATCCAATTCAAATTCTTCTCTCCAGCTAGTCTTTTTCCTTTTCTTTTACACAAGAACTGATGCATTTCACAACTTTCCTAATCTGTCCACATATTTGAATCTGATACACAACCTGATAAAATACGTGAGGCGGTGCGTATTGGAGAACTAATATAAATCATTAGATAATGCACATATTTATAAGTTCAATCTTTTAGCCTGATGTGGTGCGACTAACGTCCCTTACGTCTCAAAAGTCTAAACAAATCAGCGAAAAATAATTCCGTCGCTAATTCCCAGCTTTTTTTGTAGTGAGTGGAAAAGGACTTCGTCAAGAGTGAGTAGAATAGGCCCTCAGAGGAGAGTGAAAAAGGACTTCGCCAGAAGTGAAAGGAGAGTCGAAAAGGCCTTCGCGCAGGAGTGAGTAGAGTAGGACCTCTGAGGAGAGTAGAAAAGGACTTCGTCATGAGTCATCATGAGTGAGTAGATTAGGCCCTCGGAGGAGAGTAGAAAAGGACTTCGTCAGGAGTGAGCAGAATAGGCCCTCAGAGGAAAGTGGAAAAGGACTTCGTCAGGAGTGAGTAGCGTAGGCCTTCCTTCAGCTTGACTTGATCGGATCCTTCTCTTGGTGATGTGGCCGTCACTAGATACCTGAAACACGGGGAAGAGATTAGACCCAAAAACCTTTTGGGCCGGTTTGCTAAGACAAACCAGGCTACGGACTTTACATGTTTGGGGTTGGAAGAGCGTAGTCTCGATCCTCAAAGTCTAGAGAGTAGATTTTCGATTAGTTTTTACGTACCTTAATGAAGAGTAAACGCCCTATTTATAGTAGAATTTCGTCGGAGCTCGGGCTCTGACACGCCGGACCTATGTCGGCCTAGCGGAATGGTGACACGTGGTGTCGGAGGTTGGTGGCGTGTGGTCTCAATCTAAATGATAGTGATAAGTTCGAAGGTCATGGTGAGGGCGTCGGGACGCCGGTCCTAAGTATGAAGCCGTGTTGAACACAGTGACGTCGGACTCAATATAAATTTGGTGTGATTGGTACATAATTGGTGATGACGGCATTTTGTGGAGGCGGCCCTTCTTCGTGGAGACGGCCCTCTTCGTTGTAATGATAAGTTCGTCCTTCTTGATAATTTGTGGCGTACTATCACAATTAGGAGGTTACGTGGTGGGGTGTACATATCACTGATTAAGAAGCACGGGACTGGTGTGCTGGTTGCTGTTGATTAAGTTAAACCAATTTAGTGGACGAAATGTTTGAACATGAACATTTCTTTAATTGTATACAATTGGATTACGTGCCTTCTTAATCTTCTCACCAAAAGCCAAGAGGACAAAAAATTCCTTGTTGAATTTTCCTATTAATGAAGTTTTCTCATTATCCTATCAAATTAGAATGTTTGATTTTTCACATACAAGAAGCTAGTGATCAATCATACTTCTGTGTAATGATGTAGGCTCTTACGTCATCAGATGCAAACTGCCATAGATTTATAGCATTAAGTTAAGATGGTCATAACATAACCTCAACAATTCCAGCAAAAACCATTCAGCTATAGCCTTACTGCCAATTGCATTTGAGATGGCTATCCAAGAAAACAAACCTCACTTTGTCCTGCTTCCATTCATGGCCCAAGGACATATGATTCCGATGATAGATATCGCTCGTTTACTGGCCAAACGCAGCGTTATCGTCACCATTCTTACAACACCACACAATGCCGAGAGATTCAAACCAGTAATTATTCGCTCAATTGGTTCGGGACTCGACATTCGTGTCCATGAACTTAGATTTCCAGGTGTTGAAGCAGGGCTGCCAGAAGGCTGTGAGAATTTTGACCTGCTTCCTTCTATTGAGTATGCTCATCAGTTTTTCGCAGCTACTGGCATGCTTAGAGGACAGGTTGAAAATTTGCTTCTTGAGCTTAATCCGAAGCCAAGTTGCATAATTGCTGATATGTGCTTTCCCTGGTGTACAGATATTTCATTAAAGTTGCACATTCCTCGAATTGTTTTTCATGGTATGAGTTGCTTTGCAAGGTTATGCTTGCACATGGTTACGATTTGCAATGGTTTTGAAGCAATGAAGTCTGATTCAGAGTACTTTGTTATTCCTGGACTGCCTGATAAGATCGAAATCACAAGATCTCAGCTTGTTAATAGCTCCATTATTGCATCAAGTCCCAAATTGAGTAAAATGCGCCAAGATATGATAGAAGCAGAGATGGGGGCGTTCGGTATGGTTGCAAACACTTTTGAGGAGTTGGAACCTGAATATGTGAAGGAGTTCAGAAAAGTTAAAGGCAAGGTCTGGTGCATTGGTCCTGTTTCCTTATGCAACAAAGATGAGATTGACAAGGTTGAAAGAGGTAACAAGGCTGCTGTTAATGAAATCTATTGCTTGAAATGGCTTGAATCCCACAAATCAAGTTCGGTTATTTACATATGCCTTGGAAGTATATCGCGGCTACCTACTTCACAATTGATAGAGCTGGGATTGGGCTTAGAGGCGTCGAATCAGGCCTTCATTTGGGTAATCAGAAGTGCATCAGACACTTTCAAAAAGTGGCTTGTGGATGAGAAATTTGAGGATAGGATTAAAGGCAGGGGCCTTCTGATACATGGTTGGGCACCACAGGTGCTAATACTTTCTCATCCATCTGTGGGAGGGTTCTTGACGCACTGTGGATGGAACTCTTCTCTGGAAGGGATAACAGCAGGTCTGCCAATGATAACCTGGCCAGTGTTTGCGGAGCAGTTTTGCAATGAGAAGTTCATTGTAAATGTTATCAAAACAGGAATACGAGCCGGTGTTGAAGTCCCGACCATAATTGGACAGGAGGAAAATATAGGAGTGCTGGTGAAGAGTGATGAGATTCAGCTAAGAGTCAGTGAGTTAATGGATGGAGGAGAAGAAGGGGAAGAGAGGCGTAGGAGAGCTCAAATGCTTGGGGAAAAGGCGAAAAGGGCTACCGAGGAAGGGGGTTGTTCTTGGTCCAGTATGACAGTAATGATAGATGATATCACTCAATTTGCAAGCTCTGGATGCCAGCATGAAAATGGTGTGACACCAGATCATAAATTTTGAAGTAGTTTTGTTGTCCAGTAGACTAAGCTTGCTGTTTTACTTGCTAAATTTCTTCTCTTGGATTACTGGTTCCATTTCTTATGAACCAATACCTGGATTATTATTTTTCAAATGTAATGTTGGTTTTTGCAAATTTCAAAGAGGTGACTTTATGGCTTCTCCCTTCATTTCCTCATTTCATTTTTGCATTGTAACATCACATGTGGTGGTGGAGCAAGGATACAAATTTAAGGGAGTCAAGTATGATGTGATCATCCTTAATATACAATGGACCATAAGCATACATCGCATGAGTGCGTACGTAATTATTGATTGGACCAACCTTAGAATTATTGATTGGACCAACCTTGCTAAGTTGCTATACATTTGACCATAACTTAGTGCTGCTTACTGATGCATCATTTTTGGGTCGAGATAAGTTAATGATATAGAATTTAAATGGGTATTTAGATGAATTTTGATGAAATTATGTTTGAAATGAAATTAGAATGAAAATATTTAAAGTGTATTTAAACCAAATTAATATTTATCGAATCAAATGAATCGATTACAATTGTTTCCAAAACAACCCAAAAATACTCTTGCAATATTTTTGTCCTATGAAATTGAAAAGCAAGTGCTTATCTTGAATAGAGAAGAAGAAATTCCATTTTCCAACTACTAGTATAGTAGTCCCGTCGACATCCATCTTGGGAGTTGGGATCATATCGCGTGTACGACTATGACGGTGCTATTTCCAGCTTAAATTATTTTAATTTTATAGAGTCGTACGATATAGGTATGGCTATCCATTCTTGAAAATTTGAATTTATTATTTTATTAAAGTAGAGAATGATAAAATTTATTACTCCATCCGTTTCGTTAATAATGAAACAATTTAATTTTATACGTTTATAAAAAAAAATATGTGGTATGTGATTAAGAATGAATTTGAGATAGAAAAGTATACGTGGGCTCAATAATATATGGTTGAAAGTGAGTCCATATTGTGTAGATTATTTTAATAAATAGAAAATTATTTTAATTTGATAGGAGTTTGGGACGTTAAAAACGGAAAAATACTAAGTCGAATGATGGGAGGGTGGGAGTATTTATAAAACAACTCTCGTGTTGTCTGTATACACATCTCATCCGAAAACATTTCCCAAAATTCTACGTATTTTAATGAACTAAGATAATGCTGGACGCTTTGAATTTTGGTGATTCTGCTAGAAGTTAGAACTCCTGCTAGTTAAGATCATCTTTTCAGCACACTTTATATTTGGCTTATATATATACCAACTCAAATTCATCCTTATTCAAATCATGTTCTTGAACTAGCGACTAGTGTCTAGTACTAATTTTACATCGCCACTAACCATTTCTCAGCCTCTCAAATAACTCCCAACACAAATGGCCTTCAAAACAGAACATCTAAACTTCGTTCTCATACCCTTCATGGCCCCAGGACACACAATCCCAATGATAGACATGGCAAAATTATTCGCCACAAAAGGTGTTACCATAACAATCATACTCACACCCCTTGATGCCACACGTTTCCGCTCCGTAATAGACCGTGCTGCTGCTTCCGGACTACCCATTCGCCTCGTCCAAGTCCGGTTTCCGAGCGAAGAAGCTGGCCTTCCTCCAGGATGCGAGTCAGCAGACAGCTTGCCATCTTATGACTTGATACCAAACTTCTTCTCTGGAGTTAAATTGTTACAAAATCAAGTAGAGGAGGTTTTAAAAGAAATCAGGCCTATTCCAAGCTGCATCATATCCGATAAGCATATACCCTGGACAGCTGATACGTGCAGGAAATTCGGAATCCCGAGGATTGTGTTCGATGGAATGAGCTGCTTCACTCAAGTTGTGACGCACTATGTATACACTTCCAAGGTTCATGAGAGCGTTCCTCCAGCAGAGTATTTTACGGTCCCTGGTTTGCCGGATATCATTAAGTTCACAAAACTCCAGCTTCCGGGGTTGTTAAATCCCAGCTCAATGGATTTTGCGAAATTCCGTGAAGAAGTAAGGAAATCTGAGTCGGATGCATATGGAATGGTGATTAACAGCTTTGAAGAGCTGGAACAGAGATATGTGGACGAGTTCCGGAAAATTAGAACAGGTGGTAAGGTTTGGTGTATCGGGCCATTATCACTTTTGAGTAACGAGAACTCAGACAGGGTAAATAGAGGGAATCAAGCGTCGGTTGATACAGATAAGTGTCTGCAATGGCTCGATGATCAGGATCCAGGTTCTGTTATTTTTGCCTGTCTTGGAAGCCTCAGTCGCCTGTCCCTTCCACAATTTATCGAGCTTGCTTTAGGGCTGGAAGAGTCGAAACACCCATTTATTCTAGTAGTGAAAAAAGGAGGGAAATCAGAGCAGATTGAAAAATGGATTTCAGATGAACGTTTTGAGGAACGAGTAAAAGGTAGAGGGCTTTTGGTTCGCGGTTGGTCTCCTCAAGTCCTGATTTTATCACACTCCTCTGTTGGAGGCTTTCTGACTCACTGCGGGTGGAATTCGACTTTGGAAGCTATTTGTTCAGGTCTGCCAATGATCACTTGGCCTATGTTTGGAGAACAGTTTCTTAACGAGAAGTTAGTTGTGGATATATCAAAGACAGGTGTTAGGGTTGGGGCTGAAGTTGTCGTGCATTTGGGCGAGGAAGAAAGGCCGGAGACAATGGTGACGAGGGGTAGGATTACGGAGGCGATTATACAAGTCATGGATGAAGGAACTGAGGCATGTGAAAGAAGGGAAAGGGCTAAAGTGTTCGGAGAGAGTGCAAAAAGGTCTGTAGGAGCTGAGGGTTCTTCTTTAGTTAATGCTACATTGCTCATAGAAGAAGTGGCTCAATTGGGTCAAGTAACTTAGTTATGAAACATGATCAAATGATGTCAAAGTATTACAGAAAGAGAAGATTTTCAAAAAAAAAAAGAAAAAAAAAGGGTTTTTGGATTTTTTATGTGATTTTTTATTTTTAACGATCTGGTCGATCGAGATTTTTAAAAAACGATCGAGGCACTCTCTTTTTGTTATGATTTTAATGGATTTCATTATGATTCCACTAAAAGTTTAGCTACAATTTTTAGCGTATTGTGTTAATATTTTAAGAGATGATGTGATAATTTTAGCGAGTTAGTATGGCATGTTTCAATCATAATTTTAACCTATTTATTAACTTTTAAAAGAAGTATAATGGTATTAAGGGGGTGCATGACAGTTTTTAGATGATTTGACATAGTTTTAAGATGTCAATCTAATATCACTGATCCACTATTATATAAATTTAAAAGTTCCATAAATATCATTCAAACTTTAATGTACAAGCTTAAATAAGCTCTCTAAAGCATATTCCATTACAATATTAAAATATCAGTCAACTAAAGGTTTTAAAGTAACTATTCTCATAAAAAAATTAAAATAAATCGTTCATAAATTATTTTTTATGTAAATACAAATTAAATTGTTAAAATTTTGATTTAAATTTGTTGGTGAGCTTCTGCTTCCTGCCTTTTATTGTTTGTACTTGCTCCTTCAATATTGCAACGATATTTTTTAGAAACATACCATCAAACTCGATGCCATCAACACCTGTTTAAAACATTCATTAATTAGATTAAAATCATAACAACTATCATTAAAACTATAACATTTCTGCTTAAAACAACAAAGAAACGCGCCAAACAAGCTAAAATAGTAACAATAATTATTAAATCCATATCAATACCTCTTAAAATTTTAATAATACCTCTTAAAATTATAACAAATCAAGAATATGAAACACAGGCTAAAAAAGTAACATTGACTTTTAAAACAATAGAAGTGTCTTGTAAAAGTATAACAATACCTCTTAAAGCTATAACAAAGTTTGCAAACAATCAAATCATAAATATTTCATTAAAAATTAAGAAAATTAATATTAATGCTTAAACATGCGACAATAGATCCTTAAAGTATAATATATGCACTGAAAATAATAACATGCATAAATATTCCTCTTAAAATCATAACAAAGCAAAAATATAAAACAAAAGTTAAAAACAATAACATCATTGTTTAAAACTATAACAATGCTTAGTAGAGCTATACCAAGCTGAAATATGCAACTCAAACTAAACACAATAATTTTGATGCCTAAAATTATATCAATGCATCTTAAAACTATATCAATTCCTCATAAACCCATAACAAAGAAGAAAATTTCAACAAAGGTTAAAAACTATAACAAAACAGTATGGTGCCTACAAATTTGCTATTCAGATCTGAAGATTCAGATATGATATTTTCAGCTGGACATAATTTCGGGGATGATTTTAGATTTGACAAACTAGCTTATTAATCGTTCTAAATTTATGAATTTGAATATTTTAACAACTAGATCTTTAAGTTTTTTTAACATCAAATCGTGATAATCAAATAAAAAAATCATGAAACACATACAAAACGCGCACAAAACTCAAAAAAAGAGATAATTTTTCACCCGATTCATGTCCATGGAAGCTAGGAAGATGGAATCCGGTGAAAATGCGGTGGAAACGACGAACATCCGGCGAATTTCCGGTTAATGGTGAGGGAGGGAACCGAAAAGCACATATAAACACGTTTTAGTGTGTGTTTTTTATTTTCTGAAATTTTGGTAATATTGCGGTTATTTATAGGCGCAACCAGATCGATTTTTTTTTAGAAACTGCGAGTTGATTTGTTTGAATGGTTTTTATTTTAAAAATCAAACTTTTATTGGGTGGGAAAATCTTGATACTTCCTATACTTAATCTCAAATGATTGATCCCACATATATTATCAAAGCTAAAATATTAAACAACCACACACTGTTTCATTTGAGAAGATCAACTATACATACTAAAATTATGTAACATTTTCCAGAGTTGAGCGATTTTTCCATTAAATATGAAATTTTCACTTTTTCTTTTATATTAAAATTCACTAACCCTAAATAAAAATCTACAGACAACGTAAAAATTCAAAGACCTTAAATAAAAACTCACAGACAACGTAAAAACCTACAAACCCTAAATAAAAACTCACAAATAGTACGTAAAAGTCTATAGGTAAAATAATAACCCACAGATAGTACGTAAAAGTAAAAATTCATAAACACTGAAATAATAATCTACATACTTTAAATAAAATAAAAGTAATATTTTCATATTTAATGGAAAAACCGCTAATCCCTCACACTTTGGTAAACATTTTCACCAAGCATTGAAACATTTCAAGTTCATTTGCAACCACGCATAAACAATTCGGAATTCTGAAACTCAATTTGTGAAGCAGACAAAACTCCTCATTAAGTAAACAACCTTAGTCACTCATTCAAGTTAAATTACACAAACAATTAGGTAAGCAAATTAGCAAAGTTGATTAATAATCTCATGTACCTTTTACTTCACGAGACAGTCGATAGAGTTTGAATCTGAATCAGGGCTAAGATGAGATTACAAATTAGTGAAGACAAAGCTTTTAGAAAAATCGGAATGTGACTGATTGGCCAAAGGTGCGCTAAAATTAGTGATCGTGATCGGATGCTATAATTATCGTAGGTCACTATGATTAATTCCCAAATAACACTTTACCCTATCTAATATCAACAATAACAGTTTAATCCCAAATTGTTTTCTGAATTTACAGGCTTGAAAACCATTTTTCAAGTGAATTTTTAATAGTACTAGATCAGGCCCGCATGTTAGTCCATGTCAACTTGAAAAATATTTCACGTGAAAATTTATAGTACTAGATCCGGCCCGCATGTCAGTCCATGTCATGTTTACAAAAATTTCACGACGACCTTGACAATTCTAAATCTAATCATTCATTTTCAACTTCTTAATATAACCTTTTTCTGTTACCAGTTTTCATCTTCTTCTTCATAAAAAAATTAAATAAGTCATTGTCCATTATATACACACCTTTTTCATTTGCTTTACTCACCTTCGGGAGTATTCTATCGTCTTTTGTTTCGTGGACTCCTTCCCTTCTTTTTTTTCACCACAGTACGTAATGACATTGCAATCGTTGATCGTAGCATGTGTACTTTTTAAACAATATAATATATCTATCATCATGTTAAAATGTTATTATAATTGTTGAAGTATCATTTCACTTCTACATTTTAGTATATAACACTTCATATTAAAATGTTATTTCACTGATTAAGTGTCATTTAAATATTATAATTTATTTAACACTTCTTCTTTATTCACCAACATTTGACTATTAAGAAATGTTATTTCAGATTTTCTTTGCTCACAACCTCACACGCCACTCCTTCAAAGTTTTTACATATACCATCTTAATTAAATATATTTTTTAAAGAAATTAAAAAAACTATATAATAAGGTGATTAGGTCAGTCTAGGTGATTATTGTTGTTGGTAATTAAGTTCAGGCTAAGAAACCAATCTAAAATTGCTTAGGTGATGGCAATGGTCTTTGAACAATTTTAGATCTAAGAAATAGTAAAATGTCTATATTTACATATAAATTATACATTTAAACTGGTCTAAGCTAACTTAATCAACCAATAAATTGAAGAAACTCTTACACTTATGAGTTGGTAACACTCAAAATTCCTCTACTATTTAAACTAAATTGTATACGCAAATGTATAGATTTTTTTTGCATTTACTCATTTGAGACACAAATGTATCATGAAACATAACATGTGAGTTCGTATGTGTCCTAAATTCGATTGATGTACAAATTACAATTTATTTAAAAAATAATGGACACTGTACTTAGCGCGGTGTATCATTTCTAGTAAATACAATAATGCTAACGCAGAAGATAGTGAAAAAAAATATGATATCGATATTGAATAAAGTAGAAGATAGATTGTCCAATAAAAGGATGATAAATTGAAATTGAATTGTTCAAAATGATGAAAAGTTTAATTTGAAGTAGAAGTAGTACTCCCTCCCTCCGTCTCAGTAAACTTCATACATTTGTCATTTTTAGTCGTCCCATCAAACTTTATATATTATTAAAAAAGGAAATTACCCACCATTAACTAATAATAAACAATATTAACTTTACACAAAAATTACCCATTTTGTCACTAAAAATATACTTTTCTCCATCTTCTTCATTTTTCTTATTACTTTAGCTTTTCGCATAAAACTACACACCGACGTTAATGTCTGAAGTTTGATAGGACGGAGGGAGTATTTTTTAAAATAACAAAGAAATTAAAGTGAACGTTAAAAAAGAAAATGATAAAAAAGTGGACGGCTTTTAAATTACATACTCCACTCTCTCGATCCCGTTTAAAATGAAATAATTTTTCATTTTGTACTTATCACTAAAATGAAATAATTTTTTATTTATGAATAATTTCACAATATCATTTATTTTACCATATATTTTCAAGTTCACGTGTATTTTTATATCTCAAACTCATTCTTAATCATATTCTACATATCATTTTTAAAAATCTTGTAAAATTAAATTGTTCTATTATTTACCGGGCGAGGGGAGTATATTATATCGTGATTAGTGACATAATCTAGTTATAAGTTGAAGTTCTTCTACCTTGTGCCTTGTCACAGTAGCTGGCCCAGAAAGTCAGAAACAATATAGATGGGGGGGGGGGGGGGGGTTTTGGTTTTTTTTTTTTTACATAACCTAACGACAATTACTCGCATGCCTAGCATGACATAGTATCCCCACAAGTCACATTTCAATTGGCAGTTTTCTCCTTAACATTGGTACCATCTCACAAATTTCTTATTCGTTTCCAAAAACAATAATCCTAACAATCATCCATGGCCTTTCAAAATCGGGAGCTCCACTTTCTTCTCATCCCTTTGATGGCACAAAGTCACATCATTCCCTTAACAGACTTCGCCAAGTTACTAGCGCGCCGTGGGGTAATCGTTTCGATTATTACTACGCCACTTAATGCGATTCGTTACAAGGCCACTATCGAACGAGCTGTCGAATCAGGCCTGAGAATCCAAATGATTCCCCTGGAATTTCCAGGAAAGGAATTCGGTATTCCACAAGGTTGTGAGAATTTGGATACGTTAACTTGTATGGATTTAGCTCGTAAGTTCTTCTCTGCCTGTGAGAAGCTACAAGAACCATTGGAGATACTTATTCACGAGCTCAACCCGAAGCCTAGCTGCATCATTTCGACGAACGCTCTTCCCTGGACACAGCTGATGGCGGAAAAATTCAACATTCCGAGGTATATATTTGAAACTATATCCTGCTTCACTTTGTTTTGCTCGCAGAAGCTCACTGAGGTTCCTCAAGATGATGGAACAGTGGGAATACGGAGTTTTATTGTTCCGGGTGTACCTGATAAAATAGAATTTCTTAAGGATCAGCTGCCAGAAAAAATGTCGAAAACATCCAACAGTTTTAGTAAAGTTTTGGATGCGATAAAGCTCAGCTGGATTTCTGCCCGAGGAACGTTGGTTAACAGTTTCGAGGAGCTGGAGAGTTGGTACGTTGAGGAAATGAAAAAGGAAAGAAGGAATACATGGTGTATTGGTCCCGTTTCACTATGTAACAAGGATTTCGCCGAAAAATCTTCTAGAGGAAATAAGGCTTCATTAGATGATCATTGCTGCATGTCTTGGCTTGACATAATGAAGCCGAGGTCTGTTCTGTATATTTGTTTTGGCAGTCTTTGCCGTATGTCTCTTCTGCAGATGAAGGAAATTGGTTTGGGGTTGGAGGCGTCCAATGTCCCTTTTGTTTGGATTATCAGAGGAATTGATTGTACTGATGAAGTGGAGAAATGGATGGATGAAGAAAAGTTTGAAGAAAGAGTGAGAGGAAGAGGGCTTATTATTCGGGGTTGGGCGCCTCAAGTCCTGATATTGTCACATCCGTCTGTAGGGGGATTTTTGACGCATTGTGGTTGGAACTCGACGTTGGAAGGAATTAGTGCTGGCTTGCCTATGATCACTTGGCCTATGTTCGCAGAACAATTTTACAATGAGAAATTCATCGTGCAGGTATTACGAATTGGTATTCGGGTGGGAGTCGAGGCAGGGGCTAAACCCGGAGCTGCAGTGGATGTGCATAGCAAGTCATTCGTGAAGAGGGATCAAGTTATGAAGGCTGTGGAGGATTTGATGGTTGAAACAGAGGAGGGTAGAGAAAGAAGAGAAACAGCACGAAAGCTTGGCCAAATGGCGAAGGATGCATTGGAACCGGGTGGATCTTCAGATATGAACATTTCTTTATTGATTAAGGATGTTATGTTGCATTCCATCAAATGAACTTCCAGTGTACAATATACATGATAGCTTAAGGATTAAATCTGGATTTGCATCATTGTACTGTAGCGATAATTCGAGTATATATATATTCTTATAGACACCACGTATGGAATAATCATAGGCTGAGAATCTTTGTACACTGAGATCATAGTGAATGATCATAGCCTGAGAATCAGGCACTATTTATGCTGTAATTCCTAATCTGGTGGAGAAACTTTACATCATATTTTGACAACGAATTTACAAGTTTTTAGATATGAATGTAGTATATTTTAGCGAGTGTCTTGCAAGAGATCCCTATAGAGTTCCGAAACCCCCTTTAAATGGTAAAATTAGATTTTTTTTTTCTTCGCAATTTGACTTAGATTAATTTTCACGGATCTTTTTTATCCGGATTCATTTAAAACGGGTCAAGTAAATAAAACTAGACAATAAAATGTAAAAATTAAACAATAGTGTAAATTTAATATCATGTAAAAACTAGAGAATTCTATTTATATATTAGACAATATAATGTAAAAATTAGACAATTTAATGTAAAAATTAGACAATATAGATTACACCGAATAAAATTTATGTACAAATAATAAAACTAAACAAAATTATTTATAAAATTAAATATATAGTTACAAAACTAGACAATTTGTTGTAAAAATTAGACATTACATACTAAAAAATAGACAATCAACACAAATGTACAACATAAAGATATTACACGAAAAATTAAATAATATTGACAAAATGTAAAAGACATGCTATTTATATAAAAATTAAATAATATATGTTAAAAATTAGGGATTCTATTTTTATCATGATACTTAAGTATATTTTAACGGGGTATTTTCAGGGAAATGCGATGCTCAAACACAAAATGTGCTTGCAAATTATCGGGGATGGAAGTCAGAGAAAGACATTTCATTTTGGGACGTGGAAATCGAATGATCAGATTCTCCTCTCCCTCTATTTGAAAATTTCTGGGAATTTCCTTCATCGACATTGGACTCTTCCAGTGAAGCCTCATAAACATTTTGTAAGAAAGTTGGAGGCTTTGATGGTACAGGCAACAAGTTTGAAGAGACGCTATTGAGCATCATAACAATTGAAGCCATAGTCGGCCTCTCACTTGCTTTTTCTTGCACACACAGTAGACCAATATGAACACATCTCAGAGTGTCTGGAGGAGCATGTGAACTTTCTCTTAAGATCGGATCTACCATATCAGCAGCACTTCCTTTGAGCCAATTCTCCCATGTCTGTACAAAAAATTAAAAATAAATAAATATAAATTCTATGGTATACTTCAAGAGTGTGAGTGGTTCCTTACCATACGGATAAGGTCTTCCCCATGCTGGTAACCTTTGTTTCTCTGACCACTTATAATTTCTAGCAGCAGCACACCGAAGCTGAACACATCTGACTTTACAGAGAACTGCCCATGCATGGCGTATTCTGGAGCCATATAGCCACTGCAAGAGATATATATTGAAGGATGCCTTATTGAGATGTACAAAGATATTGAAAATAGTTTGATATACTGTGGTCCATATGCTAAAGAAAATTCAAACATAACATTCCATGATTAGGATAACATACTGGCTCCCAACTATCCTCATGGTGTTGCCTTGAGTCTCATCAGGCACAAACAATCTTGCCATGCCAAAGTCTGCAATTTTGGGGTTCATCTCTCCATCTAAAAGAACATTACTGACTTTGAGATCACGATGAATAATCCTGAGTCGAGAATCCTCGTGTAGATAAAGAATCCCTCTAGCAATGCCCCCAATTATCTTGTAACGCATCCCCCAATCCAAAGTTGAACGTTTGGCTGGATCTACAGATCCATTTTTGTATGGAACCATGAATAAACCCAGTGAAAATACATTAAAATTCATGCGTCAAGTGTACTATATATCTTAATACTGACGTTAGTACGGAAATACTTGATTTCAAAAGAATTAAACATCAGTATATGTCCAAACTATTTAAGAATGTTAGATATACATTACCAAATATGAACTGGTCTAGGCTTGCATTTTGAACGAATTCATATACAAGCAGCTTCTCTGCTCCTTCAAGGGAGAAACCTAACAGCTTAACCAAATTCCTATGTTGAAGCCTTGCCAATAACATGACTTCATTCTTGAACTCAATATCTCCCTGGCCTGAATCTCTAGACAATCTTTTAACTGCTATCTCTTGGCTGTTTCGAAGTTTTCCCTGATATTAGAACATATTAGTTTTCCCATGTTCCATATTAGTACTATACAATAGAAGTTACTTTATTATTTACCTTGTAAACAACACCAAATCCACCTTTCCCCAACTTATTAGTCTCCGCGAAATCATCTGTTGCAGCTCTGATTATGCTAAAATCGTACTGCAAGGACTCAATAATGCTGATCTCATCTAAGGCTTCACCATGTACTTAAACCAGAACAATTTTGTTAATGCCAATTTTAAAAATTGAACAGCAGCAAAACTAATGAGCTACAAATGCTATGAAGGTGAAAATCAAAGCTTACTCTCAATTTCTTCATTTGACTTGGTGAATGTTCCCTTTCTGATTAAGAACCCCATCACCAGACCTAAAATAAGAGTCACTACAGCTGAAACTGTGGCGATTGTGATAGTTTTTGTTCTATTATGATTCTCTTTTCCTGTAGAACATGAAGAAACTTGAGACGCAAAGTGAAGACATCAACATCAAGCAGCTTTGGCTAAAAACATTTGCAATCTATAGATTATAATTAAACTGTACTTGATCTAGCGGTGCACATTTTACAAAATTGTTGCTGTATGTACTATACACACACACAAACACACACATATATTACCTGGTCGTGACGGAACTTGTAGTGTGTCTGTGATGTTAGGAGATGGGAGAGTCACAAACTCTAGAATCCTCGTTTCATTATAGAACGGTAAAATGTCATAACGAAGAGTGCAGCTTATCATGATAAGCGTCGCACGGACTGCAACACCACAACATTGGGGCAAGTAACCAGCGGCAGCTATCAAGCAAGTATTGCAGTCCGTTGAGGACAAGTCTGGTGTGCACTGTACCAGGGCATAGATTGTTTGTAAAATAGACATACTTCTGTTACCAGCTGCCAACTTCCATGAAGAACCACCATTATGAACTTGGTAACGAAGATCTTGCAAGAGAGTCCCAAGATCGTTTATGAACTCACGGGGACTTGTGTCATTGTCTACTGCATATGTAGCACCCCAGCGTGAAGTGTCGCCCAAGTTCCCTAAAATGGTCTCGTTTGAGAATCTCAACATGCATAACTCCTCCCATAGAATAGCCTGTCTATAATTTGGGCATAATTGTACAATATGAGAGATTGCAGTTTGAACACAACTGCGACAGGCATCAATGTGCATGTCACCTCTGCAAAGCACAATGGCATTGGCTCTTTCTGGGTAAAACCCCACAGAGCCATTATAAAATCCGTTTGGATACATATTTTTGGGTAGAGCTGAGAGGAGGGTGTTAAGATTAGTCTGGAATGGTTCATCACTCGTAAAATTTGTATCTGCTACACAAACGAGTTTAGGCCAGTTTGGAACAGCCGTTGAGTGGTGTGCCAGGATGAGAAATGTGATAACTGGAAGGTTCAAGTGACCAATCATGATTTAAATTAGTAAAACACAAAAGCTTTGATATTTCTAGTAAGCAAGAAAAGTATGTATATATAGTTAAGTAAAGTAGATCATATTTTTGTAGGGAAACTCTGCTTCCTATAACTTGAATATATAGTAAGCTTTCGGATTTATGATGAAATAAAATCCAAATCTTGATGACGTTCAGTATTAGAGAAAAAATTTGAGGCTGCCTATTATTTTTAATTTAGATGAAATTAATCCTGATAATGTTACGGTGAAAAGGCACTAAGGAGACTTTTGAATAAATAAAGGGGTTATTTACAATTCAGTACACTTTAGTGTCACTTCTTCCAAGTTCCTATGCCCAACAAATTCATCAACAAGTAGATACATTTTGGCCAAATCAGTACATATTTTTGTACTCACCTTGTAATTGAAATTGAGTGACTCAGGTGCATGATGCCTCCGTACAGTACTATAATAGCTCTTTCATTCTTAGTTTATTTTAATTTTTTTCTAAATTTTAATGTTGTCCATTTTAAAATTTAAATAACTCAAAAAATAAAAATATAAAACATAAATACAATATACCGACGACTTTATTTGTCAGCATATATAAATAGAGATCACTCTTGACTATATTTAAACTACTATTTTTAGTTCTATAAAAATCATATACGGCTTTATATTAACCTTTAAAAATTGTAAAACTAATTATAAAAATGTAATTTTATTAAATTCGAATTTTTAGTCCCGCTCCCTATGTACTGGGATCGGACATTAGATCAGGGCACGGGAATTATTCTGGGGCGTTGGACACTAGGTACGGGCATTGGAGCAGTAGTCTCGGACTTGGGGCATTAAGTCCTGGGCATTATTACCATATGGAGTCGTCAAGTAAGTAATGATAGTACGTATATATAGGTTCGGGACGTAGGGTCGGGGCACTAGGCACTAAGTCCGGACATTGGACACGTGCATTAGTCTCGGACCATGTGCTTTAAGCCCTGGGCATTATTGCCATATGAAGTCGTCGAGTAAGTAATGATAGTACGTATATATAAGTTCGGGACGTTGGGTCGGGGCACTAGGCACTAGGTCCGGACATTGGACACGTGCATTAGTCTCAGACCATGAGCATTAACTCTTGGGCATTATTGCCATATGAAGTCGTCGAGTAAGTAATGATAGTACGTATATATAGGTTCGGGACGTTGGGTCGAGGCACTGGGCACTAGGTCCAGGCATTGGGCACGGACATTAGGCATGGGCCATGGGTGCTGGATCCAGGGCATTGTTGTCCTCTGAATTTGTCGTCAAAGTAGAGTCTACATATACACCGAGACATTGGATTCGGACACTAGGCATTGAGTAGGGCACTGGACCTGAGGCATTAGACCGAACACGACTCTTTTTTAATACAAATGCTTATTTTTACACAATTAAGATATTATAATAGTGTTTAAAAGTTAAAATTAGTAACATTGTATTTTTTAAAAAGTATTTACAATTTATTAAGATTTATATAAAGTTGTTAGTGATTTTTATGCATATCGAAAATATAATTCAAATATAGTTAAGAGTGATCTCTAATTATAAATTTTGAATTAATAAAATTATTGATGATTTTTATTTATATTATAAATTATAAACATTTTAGAGTGGATATAATATAAATTCAAAATTAAAGGAAGAAAGTGGTGGATTTTGTGAATATGGTGTACTATTATACTAGTACACATGTTATAGTACACAGAAGCTTCCAAGTAACGTGAATGTGATGTCCTGTAGTGGCAAAATCAGGGTCAAATTGGTCCTTTCAACATGAAAATGTATTGATCTATTGAAACAATTCTAGCCCAAAGAAATTTATAAATTTTGGGCGCATTTTGTACCAAATGGTAAGCTGACCCATAAATAAAGTCGTCCTGTTTTGTTCTATTGTTCACGTTAAAGTTGATAGAGATTTACCAATGGAGTTTCCTTCTATCCATGGACATAAGAATCGGACTATTGCATGAAGAACATGACAGAAATGATGCAGGAAGAGTATGCACAAAATGAGCACATCCACAGAGTTTTGTATTAGTGTTCTGAACTGGAAATTTCCCGGACCATAGTAATGTTGATGTGGTTTATGGTTCATGGAACTTCCTTTCTCGTAACGTAACTGCTGGTTCATCTAGAGGGTCATTAAGACATTGGTATTGACTTAGAATCTTGAAGCAACGTTAATTGGATTTTTCAATGACTGTTAAGTTGAAATAATGAGGAAAATGTAACAATGACAATAAATAATAATTGAACAAACAATGAATTAAAATTAAAAAATCAGAGACACAAGATTTAATGTGGTTCGACAATTGACTACGTCCACAGAGACCAATCTTCAACCTTTATTGATACTTAGATTACAACCATACGACGTAACAAGAATAATCCCACGTAACAGATAAGACCAACCTAATATGTTATTCTCCGAAATATGATCCCTAACTCTCTATGATGTTGAATGAAGGTTCTGACCTAATCTATAAAATAAGCCCCCTTGACTAGATATAGAGAACTCAACTACCAAATCCTACTAGAACAAGAAAACCAATTACTAATTCTCCTTGTATTAGAATACCACTAGAACTCCTTCTAGAATTAGGAAACTGATTAGTTAAATTCCTAACTAATTCTCCAACTTTCCATACCCTAGATTTGATCGCCTCGTTGATTCCATATTTAATATGAGCCGTTCAACGATCAATATCATTGTTGAGTTAACACTCTCACAATCTCCATCTTAACCTCAATCAATGATTCCATCAACTGATCTCAACGTATCCTTGAAGTTACTTGTCTTGTGTCTTCAGTGTTTTTTCAAGTATTTTCGCTACACTCTAATACCACACACTTCAGTAATCTTTAGTATTTTTGCTACATTACTCCTTGATATTAAGCTAACCAGCTTCACAATTCTCTACCTTAGCTTTATATCAGGTAATCACAGTATCCCTAAAGTTAGGACACAACCCTAAAAGTCTTCACTCCCGCCAAATCCACACACAACACGAACTTTGAACATGGAAGAGCTTTCGTCATGCAATCAAAAGCATTCAAAGAAGTCTGAATCTTCTTCACCATGACCACACCTTTAGCTATAAGCACTGCAACTTGTTCCTTCAGGTAGTTCCACCTCAGACTTAACTCTATCAACTCTGAATTGACTATCAACTCTGAATTGAACTTTGTTTCCTATTACACCTCCCGTAAGACTCCACCCGAACATGTATGCAGATTTATTTCTTCGTTTCAACATTGCCCATGCTCCACCGCTGTCCTAAATCATCCTCCAGTGTATCCATGTCCCTTTTGATATCATCCCATGACTATTGAACACATCATCTTTAGTGATAGTTCCTTCTTTGTCTCCAAGAAACTGTTCTTTCACTTTCGGATGACTTATGTCGCTTTCCAGCATACCATACCAATCAAGTAGATACACTATCACCTGGAAAATTGTCTTAGGAATCCAACGAGCCCGACCACGTGTCATTTCGAGCCAGGGTGCGCCCGCACTCGCCTCCGCAGTGTCGCTGCGCAAAATTTCTTCCTAGCGCGTGAATACCGCTCGCCAGCGTTCCCATGTATTTTATGTTCGCGAATATGGATTGATTCCTGGCCTCTTTTGTGCGATTCTTGCCCCCTTTCGATCCAAATCAATTCCTATGCGATTCCATAACATTGAGAACTCCTTCTCAACTTCGGACAATCTTCTCATAACTACGTTTGAGTTTGAATCCACCATAGCCAATGGACCCGAGCTTTTCTTCTTGTAAACCATCTCTAGTTTCGACGATATTCCTTTGGCATGTTTTCTGATATCAAACCTTGTAGACACCATTGATACAATACTTCCTTCCTCTTTTTCACAGATGACGCCAATTATTAAGTTTAACCAATGAGGAATATGCAACAATGACAATAAACAATAATCGAACAAACAATGAACCAAAATCAGAAAGCCAGAGACACAAGATTTAACGTGGTTCGGCAATTACCTATGTCCACGGATACCAATCTTCAACCTTTATTGATATTTAGGTTACAACCATGCGACGTAACAAGACTAATCCCACATAAAAGATAAGACCAACCTAATATGCTATTTTTCGAAGTATACTCCCTAACTCTCTATGATGTTGAATGAAGGTTCTGACCTAATCTATAAAATAAGCCCCCTTGACTATATATAGAGAACTCAACTACCAAATCCTACTAGAACAGAAAACCAATTACTAATTCTTCTTGTATCAGGATACCACTAGAACTCCTTCTAGAATCAGGAAACTGATTAGTTAAATTCCTAACTAATTCTCCAGCGATTTGATCACCTCATTGATTCCATATTTAATCTGAACCGTTCAACGGTCAATATCATTGTTGAGTTAAGACTCTCACAATAACAACTATATGTTCGACAAGAAACCTGAGCTAGGCATCCTTTGGGAATCTCTTAACCTGTCAATTACAGCATATTACTTGAATCTAGAAGTAGAATTGTGGAAGGCTGCAATGTTGATAACATCTTTCTGTTTCCATATATTTTCAATTTTTAGGCCTCTCTAGATTCCTGGAAATTTACACAACACACATCCTTCAATAATTTCAAACTTCCACAAAGCAAACCCACCTTCATTTCTAACACTTAAAAGTTTTACACTCTAAAAATTGAAAATGTGTCTTAAAAGACAGGCCACAATGCCCTTAATTCAGAATCTGGATTATCGATTGCGCTTCATTACAAGGATTTCGGCAATAACTTGACAGCTGCTATTTGAAGTTGAGTTTGAATAAGTCAGGATTGAAGAGTACTAGTTGGATTGAACTTAGAAGATAGAAGTTTTGAAGCATCAGACTTGTTTAGCATTAGCAGCTCGCAGTTTATTGAGAACTTTTGAATTTTGATATACATTGATGATGTGTTGCAATAAGATTGTAGGCTCTAGCCTTGAACGCTTCTGATCTTATATATAAATCACCTCTGACATGATTTGAAAACAGGCACAGAAGTGACAAGAACAGATCCAGCGCAGGGGTGTAAAAAAGTTCCGTGCTTAGGCCTATTGGTAAGATCATGTCAAAGAGTAAAAAGGTGATATTAATGACTCTGCATCATCTTTCGTCGATAGACTTCAGTTGTTATCGTCCAAAGTCCTTCCTTCTTTATTATTGGTAGCCTCTTCTTTGAACTGGAAGACAGAATATTTGAAGTATCAGACTTGTAGAAGTATTTAGCAATTCGAAGTTTAATTTTGAGAACTTTTGTTATACATTGAAGGAGTATGCCAAAAGATTGTGGATTATAGCATTGAACGAATCTGATCATGATATGAATAAACTACCCCTAACCTGCTCTGGATAACAGGAACTGAAGAGATCCACAAGCACTGATACCGATACAGATCTGGAACAAGTTGCCGAATAAATTAAGGCCTGTCGGTAAGATCTGCTAGCTTTCGGTTTTCTCCAGGCAATGTATCTAATTTGTTACGCCTTATTGATAAAAGAAAGGGCACCTGTAAATCTATGCAGCTGAATTAAGCAATGTGATAAACAAGGTGTTGCAGAGAAATTGAAAGAAATTTGTACATATTATACCTAGTGCAATACACAGAAAACTCCCATAATGTCCAAACATTAGGAATAACACATTTCGATCATAACTTGTTGAACTTGAAATCCTTAAACTAATTGCTATTCATGTAAATCACCGTGGCTCAAACTCAGAGATGGACATTTCATTTTGGGATATTGATTCCCCAGATTCATCTCCCACATTCTTAGCTGGTCTTCTGAAACTTCCTTCTCTTGAGGTGAATTCTCTTGAGTTGATA
>JAYMSP010000755.1:0-42127 GCA_036897095.1 Plantago elongata | reverse complement strand
TGGGCAAAAGATCCTTCAATTTTGCCGTAACATCAGTAAGCCCTGCCAAAAAAATGAACGACTATTTGAGTTACAAAATTTATTCACCAAACTAGAGATACTTTAGGGGAAACAAATCTGAGATCATTAATCTCACAATTCCTGCTCAAATTCAGATTTGAGAAATTTATAATCAAGAGTTCAAATTCCACATTTTACTTAAATGATATCAGCACATAAACATCAATAGCAACATCCATAAATTGCACAGCAAGTTCCAGCACCTATAAAATTTATCATTTTCCTTTTTGTTAGGTTTTGCAGATTAGATCCATTGTGTTTCCAAATAAAAGCAGATAACAATAGTCAAGGTCTGCAAGGTTTAATGTATGCAACAAATGTACTTGCACTTATATTATGTTTTATCCCATTTATAAAACCAAAAGCACTGCAGGTTTTGAAGTTTAAAACAATTGTGTGTGCCTATATGATGCTATATGCTTTTAACAAACTTCATATCCTGGAAGAAAATCTAGAAGATATATAGTGTATCCAATGCAAGTGAAGAATAAATCAGGGCCTACTCACCAATAGCTTTCCTATCAACTTCAGGCTCACAAGCATGAAGAACTTCACAAGCTGCATCCTACAAAGGTTGAGTTCAAATTAGGAACAATATGAACTCCAACTACAGATAACGTGACAAGTACCGCCACAAAGGATTATAAATAGTGAAATTATGCAAAACAGATATCGCCAGTGACACCTAGAAGCAGAACACGTGTGTGTGTGTGTGTAAGAATCGGTGTTTTTTAGCGGTTCAATGTCGGCTCGGCTAAGAGTGCTCTACTCTGTTAAGGTAGAGTCTAACCATCACCACTTTTCTTTGCTGAACAGACCAGAAACAATGTTTCTTCAACACAGATCAGGAATCAGAACTGAAATTTGCTGGCAATATATATTCACCAGAGTTACATTTTTTGTTGTTGCAGGATCTTCTTTCTTGTCATGGCGCAACAACGATAAGCACCGAACCAATCCAATGAGGATGGTCTTGAACTTGCTCTTATCCTCCAGCAATTGGTTCCTTCGGAGCATATCTTCATAGTTCTGGAGAATCTGTAGACAATTTAAAAGTTTGAGGTAAAGACTCTGAAAACTCTACAAGCATGGGTGTTGGTCATGCCAAAGGAATCAGTAAACCAGGAATTACATTTAACAAAAGTTTCAGGATATGAGAATTATACATGGATGGATGCAAATTAGTTGCTTAATAAATTCTTTTATAACAGCATATCTTAGTAAAGGAGCTCTCTATTTTTTCACCTTTGGTTGAAGCAGGTGGTAATCTATTATTCTATACCCCCATTCCAAAACAAATGCAACACCTTTCTAGATTTGGGTTTCATTAGAAATGAAATGCCCAATAAGTGGAATTTTTTTTTATTATTCTTTACTGTTGTGTCCCCAACTCATTAACCCTTCACCCTTACTCTACATGCTTTGTTCATTAAACATTTAAATAAAACGTAACTATCCAATCAACAGTATTATACCATTACTTTTTCTTAAATTCATAAAACATGTGCTCAAAAGCAAACTTAGCATTTGTTCGGAGACCAAGGAAGTATATATCTAATTCCAATTCATCTCAAAATTATAAAGATTACGTGAAAATAGAAACATGAATTAAGGTAACGTAAAATTACAATCACCATCCAACGAAATGATTGTGTTAAATCAAGAGCATCATTTGCTATATTGAGTTGAGAGCAATCATGTTTATATTAGGAAAGGTTGAAAAATCAATAAGCAATCGTTCCTAATATAAACAAAATTGCCTCTATATAATAAATGTTGCACTCGATTTAACACCACCCCAATGAAACATACTTTACTAAATTAATCAATCATATACACGTCAATTTATGGCAGAAGGAAAACTCATCGTACCTTTTCAGCATACAATGAAAAGGAAGAGGGGTAGTACTGGATTACAAGGTCAAAAAACTTGAAAGCCATCAAACGCACATCAATTGCTAAATGGGTCATAGCATTAAAAATATATGACATCACCAGCAAGACCAATGTTCCTTGGTTATCCTGCAAAAGAAAGAAGAATGTCAATTGCAGCAAACTCACCTCTAATGGTTGAAAAGTGAAAACGGTAGAAAGCTGGAAACTGCTGGTTAACAAAAAAAAACATGATGTGTCTATGTTATGTGTTGCATGTACAATGTCAATCAGAGAATCATAGACTAATATAAGTATAATAGACTGGACATCAGATCATACAACTAGATAACATGAATATCACTAGCAGTTTCAACACTCGAGCCACAAAAGCACCAGGCTTATGTGATTCAGTAATTCTTGTACTTTAAACAGTCTTAAGATGCAAGCACTAGAAATTTGCATTAGGTACAAAAATTACTTTGTAAGAGTTAAACTCAGAACTAGTGATAAAACAAATCCTACTAGATTTTTTACCTAAGACAGCCCTTTTCTTCTTGGTCGTCTAATCATAACTTGTAAGTAACATTTAACAAGTTCTACGTGCAATTCCATGAAATTTGATTTCGCTATCATCTCGAATATATCAATTAGAGTAGAAGAGCAAGTTATTAAGGAAGGCCTCTAGTATAGAAGATATTCCATGACAAACTGAATTCTGAATACTCATTAAGCATCAACATCGCCTTATGCGGTTTTACTAAGAGCAATTATATTCAGACTATAGTGAAGAATTGACCAAGTTCCTGTAATGTTTGGAGGAAAAAACCTCAGCAATGGACTGGAAAAATCAAATGACAATAAGCAAGATGTTTGGTCAGATTTTAAGACAATTCAATAACATGCAAAAAAAAACCTCCTTGGAAGCTATATAGAAATGGAACTAAATAAAGAGGAAGCTGTAATTCATGCATGTCAGGAAAGTCCTTAATTTTTTAGGGAAAGTCATAGCAATTGTTAGGTACCTTTGGACATCCGGGGAATATCACTGACTTGAAAAGTTGATACAGTGATTCACGGACAAACTTGTCATCATCACCAATGCGTTCACGGAGCTTTTCAACTACAGCAAGTTTATGTAACTTAAGCTCATTTGGGTGTTTAGTTAATATATCTTTGACTCCTATCAATGCATCTGAGAAAGAAGAATAAATTCCAGTTAGCATTTATCACAGAGACAACTAGAACCCACACGCCAATCACATAAATTGAAATGACATGAAACAAGGATATAAAGAGAAAATACATAAAACTTGTCTTCGGTAGCAACAGAGAATCATAGCTTTCAAGTGATGAGTATTTCCTTTTTTTTTAAGGAGACAGCTGAGTTCATGTCCAATTTATTTGTGCTGCATTATAGTAATATTTATGAATGTAGCCATTCTGGAACACTAGTATCAGTTGAGGTCAATTCACTTGCAAGCCAACTAAACATGTGATGTCAGAACACTAGTTAAATTGATCGAGAACCCTACTGTCGGTATGCTAGTTTTCAGTTGCGGTCATGTATACAGACTGTCACGAACGGAAGCAAGATAGATTGATACGGAACCCTACTGTCAGAACCAAAACAAACAACTGTGTACTGCATGCTGGGGACCTTTCTGAAAATGTGAACCATCTAAACAACACATCAAATGCTTGTATGTTTTCTGCTTAATTCATAACATCACCCCACCAAATACATTCTATCGCCTTCCGAGATTCAGCATTGGCAAAAAGTTACATAACAGAATACTGACAATAGTACGTGACAAATATTTTATACTTATCAATTATCAAATCCTGCTGGCAGCTATAAATTTTTTAGAGCATTACTACACTAGAATCACAATAATAATAATTGCATCTTCAATTCAAATATAAACAAAAAAATTGTCCAGAAAGTCAATCAAATCCAAATAAACAAAAGAAAAGAACAAAAAATGAGGGTACGATAAAGACCAACCCTTTCGAACTTTGGCATTATGATGACTTGTATGCTGAAGAAGCTCCTTCAGTGTCAAACCCTTTCTACTCAAGGCTAAACCGGACTTATCCGATGCTACACTTTGCTCCGGAAGAATAATTCTCTTGGATTTAATTTCAGTGTTCGTACTATTCTTAGGGGGAGGCAATTTCCTGCCCACTTTCCGCTTTATTTTCTACATGAATACAAATCAATTCACAGGTTAAACAAAACCTACTCAAACAAACTAAAATCAATCGAAAATCAACAAAACGAGCTTTAAAAAAAATCACATAAAAATCAGCCGCAATGATAAGCGAAAAGGTTCGAGTAATTACTTTGAAATCCACCCCACGGCTTTGAGTTTTCTTCCCACCGGATTTAGGCTTCACCATTGCCACAACTTCAAGTCAAGTCCAGCTGATTGGTGCGTTTAGCCTGAGGGTTCAGTAATACCTAAATAGCAGCAGGCTAAATTTCAATCATTCATGAAGTTGTATATATATAATCTACTCAAATTTGTCCAAACTCATATTAATTTGGGGTAATAGCAATGCCGCAACTATATTCGAATTCAATTTGATCTAAACCTAATTCTCACAAGTCAAGCACTTTCACCAATCGAAACAGAGCTTAGTTGGATAAGAGTTGTAGAGCGAACCTTTCAATTTCTTCAAGTTCCTCTACCTTTTCCGTCTTATATGGGCAGTGGCTCGTGAACAGAGCTTAGTTTAATGCATGGAAACCTAGAAATTTCGCAGTGTTGCAACCAATCCAGAAATCCCAGAAACTTTTGCAGCAGAGATGTTCAGATGGCGTGTAAAACCCTAATGAATGAATTTAAACGTTTTTTTATATAATTGATCCATTTGTTCGCGGATTTAGTCCGAATCCAATCTGGAATTTAAGTTTTTACACGGACTGGATTTGGTCCAATCTGGATCAGATTCGTGATGAGGTGGTCATTTTGAGAGGTTGGCATTATTGTTAAAGTTGTTTTTGTTGCTTACATGAGCAACACTTGAAAACTCCAAACAATCAAAGACATAAGATTGAATGTTAGTACATATTCTCTTCGACTTAAAATTAATTCAGTTCAGTTTAGTTCAATTTCACTTAATTACAATGTATACCTTACTTCAATTCAGTTCCGTTCATTTAAATTCAATTCAATTTAGTAAATTTTAGTTCAAAATAATAGAGCCTTACAGGCAATATTTATACCACTTATTGCCAAAGTTGTTTTTGTCAAATCGTCGCATGTTTGTGACATGTAAAGAAAGTATAATTCAGGTTTATCATACACACAATGTTTGAAGTTTAATATATTATATTTGTACACAAGCATAAAATGTTGAATTGGTCTATCTAAAAATCAAGTTTCTTAACAATTATTTAATACTAGTATACAACAAAATTAATTAAGAATCATGAATTAGTGTTGTCCCGAATATTTCATACTCTATATATACTAGTATATATGAAGAATTAAATTTATGGAGGGTTTAATAGGTGTTGTGACTTTAATTAAGTAGTAACTCAATTGAAAAGGTTAATTATGATTTAACTAAAATTATAAGGTCAAATACAAAAATTGATCAATTTAAAATGAATTATTAATTGTGTATAAAAAGTCGATTAAATTTTGTTTTAATTGATATAGGCTAGTACTCTGTGAATAAGTGGTGTTGTAATTGCTATAGTATTGGCATTTGAAGCCCGAGTTACACTCACATTCTCGAAAAAGGACACAGACACATTAAGTAAACGGCTCATGAGAAGTTGTATATAGTAAATTCATCTAAACATCTCATACTTAATATGCTAAATCCAACTTTTTATAAATAATTATAAATGTGTGTATAGTAAATTTACGTTTACACTTATAATAATTGAGTAAACGGAAATATCATAGTATAGTATAAACTTTCTCCAATTTGACAATCTCCGTCTTAAAAGTGAAGTTCAAATTCATTCTACATTCGAACCGGAAATCTGAATTAATCCCCCTGAAGGTCATGCAAGAATCATCCAGGAAACCCAACGCACAACTCATAAACTACGTGCTTGACAGAACCACACATTCCATTTTTCATCGTCTCCTTCCACCGTCATTTACACCAACGCGTACATACACAATAAAAAAAACCCATTTCCTCACCACTCACACACACACCTTCACAAGGCCAAACTCGCACAGATCTTTCCATTCTTCCTCTTCTTCCTCTTCTATGTCATTTTCACTTTTCTTCTTCATCACAGGTAAATTCTTCTCCTTTCATTTCATCCCATTTTTATCTCTTTTTGGTTTTTGTAGCCAGATAGGTTTCAATTTAGTGAAATCTGAAACGTCATGGTTAAATGATATGAATCCAACTCCTTATAAATAATTCTAAATGTGTATATAGTAAATTTACGTTTACACTTATAAGAATTGAGTATAAAATGTCAAAGCGTTTATAGTCGAGTGGCAAGCTGAAACACCCTGTAACTATGAGGTCACGGGTTCGATTCCTCAAAATGGGTAATTATATTATTTCAATAAAGATTGGTGGTGATTTGCATCTAGAATCAATTGATAAATTCCTCTTGTTCAACAATTATAATTGTAATGTTATAATTAATATTAATTAATAAAAAATTAAAAAAAATTTGAGTATAAAACAAAAATATTATATTATAGTATAAACTTTCTTTAATTTGACAATCTCCGTCTTAAAAGTGAAGTTCGTTCTACGTTCGAATCGGGAATCTGAATTAATCCCCATTGAAAGTCATGCAAGAATCATCCAGGAAACCCAACTACGTGCTTGACACAACCGCACGTTCCATTTTTCATCGTCTCCTTCCACCGTCATTTACACCAACGCGTACATACGCAACAAAAAATTCCACTTCCTCATCACTCACACACACACCTTCACAAGGCCAAACTCGCACAGATCTTTCCATTCTTCTTCTTCTTCTTCTCTGTCATTTTCACTTTTCTTCCTCATCACAGGTATATTCTTCTCCTTCTTTCCATTTATTCCATTCCATTTTTATCTCTTTTTGGTTTTTGTAGCTGGGTAGGTTTCAATTTGGTGAAATCTGAAATGTCATGGTTAAATGATATGAATCGTATTGTTTCTGTTAGTTGCATCTGATATAATTGAATTGATGATCTTGGATTTCTTTGGATCGGTTTGTTGTTAGAATTTTGATCAAAGATTGTACCTTTTTCTGTTTTTGAGTCGGTTGTGTTGTTTGGAGCTTATTACGAGCTAGTGGGTAGTGTTGTTGATGTGGATCTGGTCTAAATTGTCTGTTTTGGGATTTGTTGAATGCTTTATGATATGATTATGTTCTCCTTTTGGGGTGATGAGTTGTTGTTCTGTTTTGATGGTAAAGGTGTGATCTTTCTGTGTTTTTGTAAGTGATTTGTTAGATTCTGATTGAGATGTAAGATCTGGGCTATACTGTTACTATTGTATGCATTGAATAAAAGGTTTGGTTTTGAATATAAATGAGGAAAGAATTCAGCTTTGTCTGTCTTGGAAAGTTTGAATCTCATGTTTATTTCATGATTTTCGTCTCGATGAGCTGAAAAACAGATTTTAAAACAACCATTTTATGATGTCGTAAAGTTTCCGGGTGGAGATAGGCTAGTGAGGTCCATTTTAGGCCATATTGGGTCATATGCTTAAGTTGTCCACATAGTGCGATCTTGCGTTGCACTCTGAAATCATGAGAAATTCGCACGATTTCACGTAGTGCAGATCCATGACTGTGAGTCATTTAGATGAATGGGATGAAAAATGAAAGATCTGATCATGTATAGCCTGCCTCATTTTTTTGGTCATGGAAATGTGGTTTGTGGTGCTATTTTTATGATAAAAATGTTGCCTTCCATATATTGGGATTTGCTTGGGTGATGTGATCTGAGAGATGTACATTTGTAATATTGTTTCAGGTCCTGAAGCAAATAAACATGGTGAAGATTTGCTGTATTGGTGCTGGATATGTAGGAGGTCCTACAATGGCTGTGATAGCACTCAAGTGCCCTTCCATTGAAGTGGCTGTTGTTGACATTTCTGTTCCACGTATCGCTGCCTGGAATAGCGACACGCTCCCCATCTACGAGCCCGGTCTTGATGATGTTGTGAAGCAGTGCCGTGGCAAGAACCTATTTTTCAGCACAGATGTGGAGAAGCACGTCTTTGAGGCCGACATTATCTTTGTGTCAGTGAACACTCCCACTAAGACCCGTGGTCTTGGAGCAGGTAAAGCTGCTGACTTGACATACTGGGAGAGCGCAGCCCGTATGATTGCTGATGTCGCAAAGTCTGATAAGATTGTTGTTGAGAAGTCGACTGTTCCTGTGAAAACCGCTGAGGCCATTGAAAAGATCTTGACCCACAACAGCAAGGGAATCAACTATCAGATTCTCTCCAATCCTGAGTTCCTTGCCGAAGGAACTGCAATTGAGGACCTTTTTGCCCCTGACAGGGTTCTTATTGGAGGCAGGGAAACCCCAGAAGGCAATAAGGCAGTTCAAGCATTGAAGTCAGTCTACGCTCATTGGGTTCCTGAAGAACGTATCATTACCACTAACTTATGGTCAGCTGAGCTCTCAAAGCTTGCTGCTAATGCATTCTTGGCTCAGAGAATTTCATCTGTCAATGCCATGTCAGCTCTCTGTGAGGCGACTGGAGCTGATGTCACTCAGGTGGCTTATGCTGTTGGTAAGGACACAAGAATAGGACCAAAGTTCCTCAATGCCAGTGTTGGTTTTGGGGGGTCATGCTTCCAGAAGGATATTCTGAACTTGGTTTACATTTGTGAATGCAACGGTCTCCCTGAAGTTGCAGAGTACTGGAAACAAGTCATCAAGATCAATGACTACCAGAAGAACCGTTTTGTCAACCGCATTGTTGCATCTATGTTTAACACTGTTTCTAACAAGAAGATTGCTATTCTTGGTTTTGCTTTCAAGAAAGACACTGGTGATACCAGAGAGACTCCAGCTATCGATGTTTCTCTAGGGCTCTTAGGCGACAAGGCCCAGTTGAGCATTTACGACCCTCAGGTCACCGAGGAACAGATCCAAAGGGATCTTTCAATGAACAAGTTTGACTGGGACCACCCTCTTCATCTCCAGCCCATGAGCCCAACAACTGTTAAGAAAGTGCACTGCGTTTGGGATGCTTATGAGGCCACTAAGGGTGCACATGGAGTTTGCATTCTGACCGAGTGGGATGAGTTCAAGACTCTTGATTACCAGAGGATATACGACAACATGCAGAAACCAGCTTTTGTTTTCGATGGTAGAAATGTTGTGGATGCAAACAAGCTCAGGGAAATTGGTTTCATTGTTTACTCCATTGGCAAGCCACTTGATGCCTGGCTCAAGGACATGCCTGCTATTGCATAAGTGCAGTGTATCCGTTCGCCCTTGTCAGGTGCAAGTCTCTCAGTGTGAGGCTGGCAAATTACATTCTTTTCGCTTACGATATATTTTTTGTTTCATTAAAGAATTGGGATAATCAGTTTCTGATTTTTGTCATGTGCCCCTTATAGTCAGTGGTTGTCTGTGTTGCTAAGTGGGCTAAAAGTTAGAATCTTTATAATGTTTCCAGTTACATTGTATTGATAACATTACATTTTGTGTTAGCACTGGTTTTCTACTTTTCTTGAGGCACAATATTTGTTCTTTTTGGTTAAAATTTGTGGTAGCTTCTACTTGATAGAAATAAGCTTTTGTTCTGTCTGGCTTTTGAATAGAAGAAACATGTTCTTATTGAGTTATCAGTTTCATATTTTACTGTGGGAATGAGGAGGGACATGAAAGCAAGGATATCCATCCCAAATGCTAGACAAATGATGGAATGTCTTGATGAAACTGGAACCTTGAAAATTGGAATATGAGCAAGTGTTTGTTCAATTTTCTGGTAGTATTTGGGTTGGGTATAAAAGAGCCTACTCTATTGAGTTATAGAGGGATGCTGATAGTAACTATTAGTGTCAAACCTCAAAAGAGAATAAGAAGTAGAACCGGAGCGCAAAACTTTAGCTCATCAAAAGTTACTTGACACTATGACAATGAGGATGTAAAATGATCAACTCTTTTTATATCTGGTCTCGAAAATACTCCCACAAAGTATATAATCCGAGCCCCCAACTTATAATTCTGGCCCTGCTCCTGAAATTTAAAATTGACAATTCAAAACTCTCCAAATATTTTAACTGATGAATATTATCGTTAATTTATATGTCAAACATTTTAACTGATGAATATTATCGTTATCTTATATGTCAAGCAATCGGGTTAATATTAGTAAGGTAAAATAAAAGAAGTACTAGGTGGAGATTTTTAATGGGGCTCACCTCAGAAGATCGTAATTAATTAAGCATTTTCTATTCTCATGGACTCCTTCATTATATAAACACCGAACAAGCCTTTATCAAACTACTCTTCTCTTCACTTCACTGATACAACAGGTCAGTGAAAGAAGATACTCTGAACTACACAAAACAACCTCATTAGGGTTCTTGTTAGCTCACCTCACTCCAAGTTCTCACCTTTTGAAGGAAGCTCAACTTCTTCTCATCTGGGATTTCAGGTAATTCACTCGACTCACTTCAATTCTCAACTTTTCCCCTTCAATGTAATGCTTGGTTAACAAGTCTTGATCAATACTACATTGCTGTTTCTTGCAATTTCTCGTTTTAATTCTTCTTTTTCTTTGCAGTTTCATCTAATTGATACTTGAAGCTTGTTTGCTCGCAATGGCAGTTGCTCGTGAAGAGCAGAGAGGAAAGGCAATGGCAGTTCCTCTGATCAATTCGTCTTCAAGAAAACAAGAAAAAAGGAATCTTGATGAGGAATTCGCCTATCATCGATCAAACAGTCAAGAAAAGAGCAATACTGGTAATACCAATTCTGACTCTGTAGATAGTGATCACAACTGCAACTACTATGGATTGAGAAATAATCCCAAGAAAACTTGTAGATTCTTGGATTTTGAAAGTGGAGTTTCGTGTCGAGAATGTGGTAAGGTGTTTGATACGGAGAGGGCACTTTTTGGTCACATGAGATGGCATTCTGTTAAGAGTAGTAGTAAGGTGGTGTATGAGTGCAAGAAGTGTGTTAAGGAGTTTGGATCCGTGAGGGCTTTGTCTGGTCACATGAAAACCCACGCTACGAAATCGAATAGTTGTGACCCTGAGGATGATTGTAGTGACAGGCTGTTGGACTTGGATAGTTTATGTCATGTTCGTCGAAAAAGGTCCAAGGTTTTTTACAAGAATGCGCTACATTGTTCGTCTTTTTCGAGTTTGAATGAGTCTGTTTCTATTGGTTCGGGGATCGGTGATGTGGAGGTGGCAGCTGAGAGTTTGCTGCTGCTTTCGAGATGTCTGAGGGATGATGTTAGGTTGGACTCGAAGACAGAGTATTCTGATGATAATTCTGATTATTTTGGGGGTGGATCATACTGTAAGATTGATGAGATTCTTGTTGATGATTCAGAGGCAACGTCTAGTAGGATCGTTGGTTTTCGTGATCCTGAACCGGAGATTAGGAACAATGTGGATGGTTCTGATGATCTTGGTTCTAAGTTTGCTGCTGAAATGAAAATGAAGGTTGGTTTTGAAGTTTCTGATCAACAGATGTGTAATGTTGAAGTTTCAAGTGATGAGCTAGATCCTGGTTCGAAATTTCATGATTCTGTGAAGTTTACTGGAGTGGATAAGGATGTTTATATGGATGAAACTCTTTCGCAGCCCTTGAAGTCCAAGTCTTGCATGAAATCACCAAGTGCTGAGAATGATGTAGGTCATGTTGAAGATACCTCTCGGGATGCTGGGACGATTCTCACATACAAGCGTAGAATGCCCAAAAAGTTCAGGTCTTCGTCGAATATGAATGCTAGTCTGTTGAGTGATAATGAACCTGTCAAAGAGACTGGAACTGTATGTTTGGACTTGATGAAAAAAAAGGAATATAAGTGTCCGACATGCTCCAAGGTATTCTCGTCTGGACAAGCATTGGGTGGTCACAAGAGAGCTCATTTCGCTGGATTTGCTACTGATACCAGAACAGAAGAAGCTAAGATTGTGAATTATCAAGAAGCTGGAAGTCTTTTCAATGTTAACTTTCCGGTGAGTCTGTTGAAGGCATAAGCACTATTACTAGATCTATAAATGACTAGTCCATGTTTGTATTTTTGTTGGACAAGATATTAGATATGCTTGAAGTTGTAAAATCATCTTCTTTGTCAACTTGCTACAGACTCAGTTTGTGTCAATATTGTGGGAATCCATAGTGTACTGCTGGTCCTGTGGATCTTGTTCTGCAGTGTTATCAGTGTAGTGTAGTATTCATTTTTGCTCCAGTTTTATCTTATGAACTTCCGTTTCTTGCAACACAAGCACCATACTCTATGTCATCCGGACGCGGCATTTAGTAACCTACGTGTGTGTATTGAGGTGTCGGGTAATGCTCACGGTAAAGTTGAAGTAAATGGTTGTAAATAAGAACTCCATTTTGAACAATAAATGTGGGCTGAAATATTTGGATTATAACGGTAATTGAGACAATTCGATTTCAGTTGAATTTTTAACTGAAATTGAATTCTAGACCAAACGCTTTATGTAACCACCAAAATATCAAATTAGGAATTTCAAGCACTATTTATTTACATGTGAGGCCGGAGTCCATTAACAACCGAATGAGATATAATGTGTAAATAGTTACTAAGTATATATAAATCGAGGATTCTATAAAAATTGAATTAAATAATTATAAATTATTAACTCCACCAAACCGCTATAAACCTCTTAGGTTCTTCATGAAAAAGGGGGAGTACTCTATGTATAATCGCACTTATTACAATATCTATTAGACGTAATAGACTTTAGAAGGAAATACCCTTTGCACTAAGTTTTTATTTTTTATTAAAGAGTTATTAAGAAGCATAATAATTATACTTCCCTTAAATATTATATTATATAAAAGTAAGAGGTACTTAGAGCTCTATTTATGATAAATGATATATTAAAGAATTACTTAAGTTACTTGGTTACCCCCAAACCCTTCATTAATATATTAATATAAGCGCATATTTAAAGGCACATCTTATAAGGAAATAATTATTACCAATGAGGCCTAGCTCATTTAGTTAGGTTGAGGTATCATGATTCAAAAGTTTATGGGTTCAGTCCAATCGGGTTTGTGTTCTAGTGTATGCTAGATTTGTAATAGAGTGAAGAGATTATGTATTGATTGATTTGTGAATACTTTGAGGAGATTTGATGTAAGATGATCGATTTATTGTAATAACAGAATTATAATAGTGATATTCTAAAAAAAATAAAAATTATTTAATGCATAATTTACCTAAGCACTCTCTCACAGCATATTTATAACTAAAGGCAAATTAAATCATTCAGTATTGTACAATATTTATGGTGAGAGAGGAAAGAGTGTGTACCCTTAATATATAGTTGGACTTTTCTACAGTCAGGTAGAATTTCGTCATGCCTGACTACAATAAATAATAAATAAAAAAATTAACATATCCATTGTGTTAAATTTTAAAATATTATAGTAAAAAATTAATAATTCTTAAAATATATTATTTTAATTTTAAAAATATTTTAAAAGTTAAATTTAATTTTTTTATTAATATTATATTTTTCTAATTTAAATATTTATAAAATAAAAATTAAAAAAATACAAATGAAAGATAATACCTTAATTAACTATACCTTATTACATAAATTATGAGTTATTGATCGAGTAGTCACGTGACACACTTAACAAAAGAATGAGATGTTGGCTTCTTAATCACTATCAATTATCTTATCATTCATTTTAATATATAAGGATCAAATTAAACGACATAATTTAAAAAATACGAACATATTCGATAATTTATTTTCTAAAATGACTTGAGTGTTGGGGAGTAAATATGTATAAACCAAAGAACAGAGGAGGAAAATAGAACAATTAAAACTACATTCTCTTTCCTTATTTCTACCTTCTAATCAGAGTTATGATTTCCATTTAAATGTTATAATTTTCAGAAACCCAGTGTCTAGTGATGAAGAACAACCATTTAGCTATGCAACAAAACCCTAACCATGCCCCTTATCAGACAAATCCCTTGCCAATTTATCATCACCAAAATCAAGATCCTAGCTTCAATCCACCTCAACCTCATTATTTCTACCCTCCTGTTATTGGTCAACAGAATGCATATCCTCCTCCTCCGGGTAATGAGCATCCACTGCCGGTGACCGTGACGGTGTCGTACGTGCCGAATCCGGATCCCAGTTTGAGCTGGGGAGCTGCTTATGCACCGGTAGCAGCACCTTATTCTGCTGTAAGAGTTTTTTCTTTTTTTTGGGTTCAGTATTTGGTGAATTGTTTGTGGGTTTATTGAAAAATGTGAACTTTTTGTGTTATTAATTTTTAGTTTGCTTGTGAGTTTGGATTAAGGAGAAATGGATTTTTATGGTTTTGGCTTGGAATAGAATATGATTTTTTTAAGGTGCACGGAATGCTATTTCTTGTTAGGGTTAAGTTTTCATCTATGTATATGATTCAGTTTGGACAAATGGGAAATTTGATGTATTTAGGATCAGATTTGCTCTCTTGCTTCTTGCATTAGTTAAATCTACATCGGTTTCGTTAGTTGTTCTGAATAGTGGTACTTGTGTTTTGTTCATTTGTAACATTTATCATTTGGATGCATCGTGCAAGCCATTTCTCAGCCAGATCTCATTGGGTTCTTGATCGTATGGAATGCTATTTCTTGTTTTTCTATAATCTTCCATTTGAATGAACAAATTAGAATCTTCTATGTTCACAGGGTGTTACATTGCCCAGTGGTGCAACTCAATTGCCAAAAAATAACAATGTGAAGAATGCGCCTAAGAAGACAAAGATTGTGCAATCTCTGTGGTGTGAAGTTTGCAAGATTGATTGCAACAGCAAGGATGTTCTTGATAACCACAAACTGGGGAAGAAGCACAAAAGGAATCTTGAGAAATTAAGAGGTCCGCCGATTGTAACCCCAGCAGCCCCTGCCAGTGTACCTTCTTCCCTTGCCATTGTACCTGCAGCTCCTCCAAGTATACCTTTGCCTGAATCAGCTTCAGTTATAACTGCAGCTCCAGCCCCTGTAATCGCACATTTTCTTGCACCGACTTCAGCTAACCCAATCATTGGGCCACTAGAGAAACTGGATGGGGTCATGTACTCTAATGCTAAAAGAGCTAAGAGAAGACAGGCAGTTGCCCCTGCCATTGTACCTGCAGCTCCTGCAATTGCACCTTTGACTGCACCGACTTCAGCTAACCCAATCATCATCAGGCCACTAGAGAAACCGGATGGGGCCATGTCCTCTAATGCTAAAAAAGCTAAGAGAAGGAAGTCAGCTGCTTCTGTCGATGTAGAGACCAAATTTTTAAAGGTTTTGGGAGAGGGGGCTGCAGCTGAATCCATTCGCACATGCATGTATTGTAATGTGGTGTGCAATAGTGAGACAGTGTACGGTTATCACATTGCTGGACACAAACATGCTGCGAATGTCAAGAAACATGCACTTTTGGTGGGAAGTGCTTCTGCTGTTTGAAACATCTGTTAGACGAGATTTGAAGTGAATTGTACATTTGTCTTGAGACTTTGTTTAGGTTTTGACCCTCTCACCATGATAAATTAAAAGTTCATGCTAGCGTTTGATGATAGATAATTTAGGCTTAGCATGAACCACATTTGGTCTTGTAAGTCGGGTCCTATTTCGGCATTTGTATTGGATCTTGACAATTAGTATGTATTCAAATGGCCTCTTACTATGATATTCAAGATGATTACTTGCTGATTATGCTTCAGGTGATTCTTTTTATAGGTATGATGCTTTTCTTGAGTGTGAACAGTTGCCGAATTTTTAGAGTTTACTCTGCTGGATTTCTGAGTTCTGCTCGATCATAGTTTGGAGATTGTGGCCAAGTTCAATGATCATCAGTCGTGGCCTGGTTGTGCCAACACAAAAAGTCACCAAATGTTTCAAAATGTAGCACATGACACATATTTGGGACACAGACCATATATATAATTCAAACTCCAAATCCGATTTACCACCAGATTTTGGAGTTTGATTCTACTTCTGCAAGGCTAGCGCATGAAGTGGGAGTTAGATATGGACATAAGACATAACTTCAATCTACCTCTTATTACATTTGAAGAAGGGCTTCAGAGATGGACATTCACTATCCATCAATGGATTGAAATATAGTTTTAGTTGAAACCTTGGGGCTTTCAAATATGGACATGGAAAATTTGCAGAAGCTAATATTCTACATAAAATTGTCCATGAGGGATTGATGCGTACTTCTTCGAATCCGGTTGCTGCTTTTGGATGTTTAATTTAACTCGAGAGGTTTAATATCCCATATGTCCTTAGCATATTCGTGAATAGTCCTGTCGCTGCTGAACTTGTAGGAACCTGCTGTATTCATTATGGACATTTTCGTCCATTTCTGCCAATATAAATGCACATATTAAGCACTACATAAGTCATGAAAATCAGAACATAAGAAGAATTTTGCTAGACTTGGTTATGAGAAAATCATCGCAAGAGGAAAGAGGGATTTAATTCATTTTATGTTGCAATATCCAGAGAGAGGTAACTTAGAAATTTAAAGGAAATATTAACGGAAAAATCTCCAGAATAATGGAGAACAGGGTTATACAACTTACTCTTTGATCTTTATAAGCTTCATCAACTTCCTGTTGGCATTCGATGTAGCTAGGGAAGTCCTTTCCCACAAGGAAGTAATCTGCTCGTCCGAATCCTTCATTCCCTTCCAGAGATCCTATCAGCTCATCGTAGTTATGGGGTCCAAAGGCACCACTTTTAACATACTTTTTTACTTCTTCAAACCGTTTATCTGGTATGAACTGCAAATGCCCATGTGCCAAGATTAGTATACAGACACAGTTGGAACAAAGGGAGAGCTTTCGAGATTACAGGGAAGGATATTTTGACTCAGCAAATGCTGATCTGCATAATACTATGGAATACATGGAAATACAAAAATACACATGATCTAAAGACGAGAGGAGTCCAATTCCCTTTGGCCTTTGCCTAAATGAGTCTTTTTCTATCATATATCTAATTGCATATGCAATTAAGTTTTAGGTTCCTAGCATACAGTTAAGATTCATTCAGATAAGGAATATACAACCTACATTGTACCCTTCTATAGAAGATAGCGAAAAAGATTAAGTACAGCATAGCTGCAGCCTGCAAGTTTAATGATCTCAATCTTATGAAAGAAAGAAGTTGCATCGTACCTTGCCCTCCGCTCTTTCTTTCCGAAGTGATGCAATTTCATGAGCTTCAGCACCAAAAAGGAAAAAGTTCTCCTCGCCAACTTCTTCCCTAATTTCCACATTGGCACCATCTAAGGTCCCAATCAAGATGCATCCATTCATTGCAAACTTCATGTTGCTGGTTCCACTTGCTTCCATCCCAGCAGTACTGCAAAAAGGTTGTGGTAGCAACAAAATGGTGGGATTCATATATGGTTCATGTTCTTTAAGAAATAGTTTAAAACGAGTACTGTATATTTTCCATTCTTTGCAGAATGCATGGTTTATTTTAAATGGCTAAACAGAAAGTGATCTAACCACAATCAACTAGAGATAATGGTATTTCACGAGGTGGGAAGACTCCATGTTCCACAGAAGTTGCACCTATCTTATTTACTGCTAGCTCAGACAACTGGTAAATGTTCAGTGACGCTAAATTATCTGCCTCTATTGATTCGAGATTGAAGCTTGTAATCATCAAGTGATGGGGAAATATAGAACTTGGTGGATCTGGTAACAGCCACGATTAGAAAGAAACTAAATGCATATGTAAATGAATTATCACATTTCACATGCATTGCGATGTTATTGTAAACGATGACAAACTATTGGTTGAAAGATAAACTAAATACCTGATATGCTGGGAAAGCTCGCTCGAAGGAATTAACAACTCAGCAACACTGACATTATAATCTGGAACAAATATAACCTAGAACAAGAGTTAAAATTGATCAGAGTTAAAAAAAAATGTCAAAAGAGCAGGACGCACTCTGGACATCAGTCAAATCAAAGAAGTATAAAATAAAAGCTCAACATCTCATCATGAGAAATAATAACCAAGCACGAACACAAGCAGACTTCATCATATACTGAAAGTTTGTACCTTTAACAGATCACCAATGTCAGGATCATGATTTATGGTAGCTCCAACATCTGTGATGAACTTTACTATTCTCTTGGCTTGCACGTAAGTAGCAAAAGCTTTTCCACCAAATATGCAAACACGGGGAACATACTTAGCTTTTCTTTCCTCTGCAGTCATTTTTTTCATTTCCATATAGCGATAGACAATACCCAAGATGTTTAATAGTTGCCGCTTGTATTCATGAATACGTTTTACCTGAAGAAATAAAAGTGAACTTTAGTAATATTACCCTCACATCTTGGAAACTCTGTAAACATAAAAAATATATCTCTTTTCTTTTACAAAAAACAATCGAGATTACATGCAAAACACTGGTTATGGATTTTATTTCAAAGTTCAAGTACAGGAAAGAGGAGAGAACAAAACCTGGATGTCAAACATTGCATCAGGGTTGACGGAATACCCAGTCTTTTCTTTGATTAATGATGCAACTTTAACCTTGTTTTTCCTTTTTGCAGCCCTCCACTCGATTTGAAGGTCCTCATTATCAGCAAACTGTGAATGGTAACACCTCACTCTATCAGTATGTATCCCACTGGTAAAATGAAAGCGCGGAGGGGAAGAAGAAATGACGGAGTTGTTTTGGCATAGGGAACAGACAGAGAGATAAAATGCAAAGAAGGTGACAATTGATGGCCAAGTTTAAGATGAGTTTATTTTATATTAAAGACCGAGGAGTCGTAAATCAAATTTGAATTTGGACACACACTTAGTGGAGAACAAGGAGACTGAGCCCGTTCTGTTATAAGGGCTTTCTATTTTTGGATGAGTTTAAGATTGTGTGTTCGCAGTGGTTAAGTATAAATTGTCCATCAGCTTGAATGTTGGATGAAGACAGTTGCATGGATTACCTTTCGTAAGTCAGCCAATCTCTCAGTTTTCAAGATCCACTCTTCATTACCTATCCACTTGGTAATAACAGAACTCAGATCAGGATTACAGAATTGAATCCATCTTCGAGGTGTCACTCCATTTGTTTTGTTCTGAAACTTCTTGGGCCACAACTGCATACGATCAGCAAATATTAGGATGCGAACCTATCACTTTCTGTGGATGAACCAAACATTAGTTACCCCATTATTTAGTGGCTCACCTGGTAAAAATCATTGAAAACGTCATTTTTAACAATTTCACTGTGAATTGCAGCAACACCATTGACGGTATGACCACCCACAACACAAAGGTTAGCCATCCGAACCATTTTTGGTGGCGAGGGCACGACTTCTTGTTTTACGAACTTACTTTCCAAAGTATCTTTTGCTTCAAGCACATCAGCATCACTTGACGTGACCTCATTAGATACAGTTTCCTCACCAGTTTGATCAATTGAGCTTTCTACCGGTTTCACAAACAAATCAGCAACAGAAGAGGGAAGATCAAAATTTTCTAAGATTCTCATTGCAGCCAACTTTTTCTCCAAAATTTCCAGATTTGATGTGCCATACTCTGATACGATGTCCTTAACAAACTGAAGTATGTACAGGAAAAAGTTGTCATCAAATACAATATCGAGAAAATTTGGTTTGTAAACCCCAGATGATAAATTAAAATACCTGTTCATCAATCATCTCTATGATCTCGACATGTCTTGGAAGTAGTCTCTGCATAAGGTCATAACTCCATTTCTCCAAAGCCTCAGGTAAGACAGTGTGGTTTGTGTATGCCACAGTTCTGCGTAACAAATCTAATCACGTTAGTTTAATTATTTACAGATATTGTAGATTCTAAAAAAGTTGGAATTCTAAATCGCTAGCAATGAATGCATAAATACGAAACTGGCCTTTTTTCTTCACTTATTCGGCACTGAATCTATGAGGGGACTGTGTTAACAATGCAGAACTTACCAACTGAACTTTGATGGATAAAAGAGGATATTCATGAATATGTACGTAATAAACTTAGTTGGACAGATTCGTATCTAGTTTTTCGGGGAAACTAATCAAAGAACAAGCATGAAATGATGCAATGACATAGTTTTCTTTTGTATCAAGCTGATTATTTGTAACTGTAATAATTGATCTGCATATGTTTTGAAATAAATATGATGCAACATTCGGAGAAAAAAAGCACTTTTGACAAACATTATAAACAGCTTCAATATATGTTCATTGGAAAACATTCATTGGCATTACTAAAACTGCACGCGAACGATATGCAGTTTATGATATAATATGATATAATATGATATAATATGATATAATATGATATGAAAGAGACTCCCACAGAAGGAACTACCTCCGTGTTATGTTCCAGGCTTCTTCCCAACTCATGCCCTTCAAGTCCATCAAAATTCTCATTAGCTCCGGGATACATAGAGTTGGGTGGGTATCGTTCATCTGAACGGCGACTTTTTCAGGAAACTCTTCCCATTTTATACTGCTGCCTGATCTCCTCTCAAACCGTGAAATTATATCTTGCAGAGAAGCAGAGCATAATGTGTATTGTTGCTTCAACCGGAGAACCTTTCCCTCCACTGAATCGTCCCCGGGGTAAAGCACATAACAAATCTGTTGTCAGAGATTCATCGGTTAATTGATTGTTAAAATATATGCCACAAGACAAATTTATGTGAAAAGAAAGGTAGTAGGGTATTTGCACTTTGCAGACAGAGATCAGCCAAGACTGAAGAAATGGCTTGAATGATCTATATGCAGAAACCTCCACTGAATTAACTGCATGTTTTACTTTTTATCAACATTTGAGTAAGAATACACCCTCACAATAATAAGGTAGTTTCTAATTCTCCAGTAGCCAATATGAAGTTATCATGTTCATATGAACTAATCGAAGATTGGGGATGTCAGATGTGTAAGATAGTTGACAGGCAATTACTAAAAAAAACTGCTTTGAATCTGTCCCTGAGAGTTTCTTATAACTCAAAACTCAATGAGCCACCTAGTGTGTATGTGTTACAGAGAAGTAGATATCCCTTGGCTTTACATAATACTCCCTCCATCGGTCTCAACTTTCCGTTCAGCTTGACATGGATGTTAACAGTAAACTATTTAAATAATTAGAAAATTTTAGGATATAAAAGTTGGAAATGAATAAAAGAATGAGTGAAAGTGTATGAGAGTGAATAAATAAAGTAGGAGGGATAATGAACAAAGTAGGAGATACATTTTCCATTTTAGGAATGGGAAGATAAGACTGGGAAATACATAAAGGTATCCTGGGAAGATGAGATCAGGACGAACGAAGTATAATAATAAGAGAAAGAGGATGGTCATCACTCATCAAAAATTTATATCCTACACCGATAACTTACTTTCTCAGCATTTGCTTGGGCTTCGCATGCTTTTGCATGTTCTCCAGCATTGAAAGCACCAAGATCAAACTGTTTGGTTGGAACTTTTGTGGACCATAATCTAAGATTAATCGTAGTTTTTGTCTTATATCCTGGAATTGGAACATCATAGGCAACTGCAACTATATCTTCACCTCCAATCCAGCGGCTCTTCCCATCTGAGCTAGTCACAACTTTTCCACCAAATTTCACAGGATAACATATATCATTTCTAACAATTTCCCAGGGACTTCCAATCTGAACATAGAAGAGTAGAGTCAAATGTTATAAACTGAAAAGGAAGAAGATAAAGAAAAACCAACTAAGAGATGGATACTATAAGCAGATTTAAATTGTAGAGACACTTGAAGTCAAAGTGCAAAATTTCTTGCAGAGAAAGAACTGTGCGAAAAAAATGATAAATAAAAGAATGTTATAGAGAGAGCATACTTCAAGCCAATTTTCAGCAACCTCCTCCTGGCCATCCTTAGTTATTTGTTGCTTAAATAACCCATACTTGTATCGAAGACCATAACCCCATGCCGGATAATTCAAGGTCGCCAAAGAGTCCAGGAAACATGAAGCAAGCCGACCTAAGCCCCCATTCCCAAGAGCAGCGTCTGGCTCCTGAAGGATAAGAAAATTAATATTACAAGCATGCTTAATGTGGCAGCTGATGCAAGGAACTCAAAAATTATTACTATAATATAACCAGGCCATGCGGAAACATACATTAGTATAGGTCTGCGATATCAAACTTTTACATTTAACACTAGGCAAAATTTTCATGGACAACAAAAAAGAGGGGGAAAGGGAGGAGTACACTGAGGTACCTTAAAAGTTCAGTATTGGAAAATTCTTACAAATGCTAGTCAATAATTAAAAATTCAGTAATGCGGGCACATCAATGAATATTACAGTATTGGTTATAGACACGTATCGATTTGTCATTGGATAACCAGCTACATGTTACATGATTTGGCAGAAAGTTCAGGAAAAGAAATACAGCAAATCTAACCGGATTATGTTCTTCACCATACTTTTTATTTTTCCGATCGGCAAGGGGGTATGTTGAGTTATCTTGCCAGATTATTAGATGTATACTTGTAGATATACATTTGAGGAGGAAGACTACACTTCCTTTCAGGTGAATCAGAAAAATAATAAAGTGTCACGTATTTATACATAATGTCATACAAGTGAAATTTATACTGTTACCTATATGTGTTGAATTGGAGTTTTATATACATAATGAATTAATATCCACTCAGAGTTTGCAGACACTAAAAAAATTGATCGTGATACGCACAAATTGAATAAGTATCAGTTATGTGTGAATCTAGCTGGGAAATCCGATGACTGTAGGATGAGCTGACCTGTGAAGCCACAGTTTCCAAGGTGTGCCCAAGCTTTCCAAGAGCTGCAGCATATTCCCCAGTTAGCTCCAAATTACCAATTGCATTCAATAATGCTCTGCCCTGAAAGTAGACAAAACAGAAACAGTGCAATGTTTAGACATCAAGTCAACGCTATGCATCCTCAATTACATATAAAATTCTTCCCTACCAACTATAATTGATGCTTAAGAACAGAGAAACAAAAGTTACTTAAGAACCTGCAAAAACTCCATGGATAAATAGTACGCCTGCTTCACATTCATTTTCTCATGCAAATCATTAGTTGCATTCCAGTTGATAATTAGTACATCCCGCACACTTTGCGCCGTGGCAAAGAAAGCCTTAGAGGCCTCGAACTTCTGAGCAGAGAATAACGGTGTGAACTCCGCATGATACTTGATACTCGAGGCAATTGATGCAGAATCAGGAGCAAATGGACTCATTTGGCTCATTGCTCCTATCATTATCACAAAAACAACGAATATGTAAAGTCTTATAGTCCAAAAATCTCCCTATCTTTGATCTACCTCCATTCCGTAATTCAACTTTCGTACACTCAACCAACTATACATCGAAACTAGACAACAGTACTGAATTGCAGCTGGTTAATCCGAATACAACCAAACCAAGACTCCGTTGAACAGAACAGCTCATACTCATATAATCATATTATATAGTAAATCAAAATTCAAAATACATCTCTCAGGATCACAAAATTAGATCAGTAATTATATGTAAAAATCCACTTAGTTCTCTCAGTGACCAAACCACAAACACATTATATGCATGAATTCCACCACATTTTAATTTCCAGCATCAGAAAAAACACGATGAAAACAACCATAAGCAATATATACCATCTCCATGAGTGATCGGCTCGTTCACATTCTGCTTGGGCTCAGTCGAAACACACCGGATACAAAACGAAGGTTTAACATCCATCCTACGAAACAAAACCTGTTTGGAGCACCGATTCCTCAATCTAAAATCGACAATTCTGGAATTGGAAACCGCCATTGCCGATTGTCCGGTGGAAGAAGACGCCATGTTCGGTGTCAGTGAAATTCTGAATCTATCTCTAACCTCTGTTTGTACTCATGTGAGTGAGTAATTGTAGTGAAGAGGAGAAAGAATGGATGGGTGATAGTGATAATATCTCGAGTGATGGGTGTGTGGTGTCTTTTAGTGGATATCGGGAAGTGATGTTAAAACAACTTTATTTTAGTCGTTGGATCGCGCAACTTTCTCGTGCCATTCTTTCTGCAATACTGCTTTGTACGTTAAGCTCTACACCTAAAACACTTACTATTAAAATGTACTTTTCCACGTGTGCGGCGGATATTCATATAACTATCTAATCCATCTGTGACTACGTCATTAGTTTAACTAATTTCTTACTTAATTTTTCTTCAGCAAGTTATGTCCAGATCTAGTAACGAATTTGATTAACACCTTCAATATTAGCTAGCTAGGATTAGGAGCCTAGGCTAGGACTTAGATGTTCGGGATTCGGGTGATGAATCCAAAATCAAGTGAAGTTGGAGTATAAATTTACGTTTACACTTATAAGTTTTGTTCTGAATTATTATGTTAGTAGAAAATTATAAAGTTTTTTATACATATTCTATAATTAGTTTTTATATAATAAAATTATAAACGATCATTTTAAATTAAATGTAACAAGCAGTTTTATTTTTTACACTTTTGATGTCACATATTATATAATTTACTTAAATTATTCATATTTAATTAAGATGAACCATTACTCAATCAATTGAAACACTAAATTTGAAAACAAGACAGTACAAAACCTATTTAAGTTTTATTTAATCACTTTAATTTAAATTTAATTCATCTTACAAATGTTCTCCATATTTACTAGGACAAATTACACCGACTCTTCCCAATAAACCACCTATTAACAATTTTGTCCTCATCATTTGAACAATAACATATTGGTCCTTTTACTGTTATCCAAACTTGCCACCCAAACATGACCTTAAAGTATTAACATTAAAACTAAAATGAATTAAAGAAAAACTCTATTTCTTAATTACTTCTAAAAATATAAAAAAAATATTCATAAAAATGAAATACATTAAAATAATCTTTCAAATATAATCTTCCTACAAATAATAAAAATATTAAAAGATACATAATAATATAGTGACCTAAAGAAAATAAAATAGTAATCATTTTACCAATATTTTTCAATATAGTACAAACTAACCACTATATTAGTCTGTTGAAAAAAGTAATTGGCGCATATTATCAATCTAAAAATAAGTGGTAACCTTGTTTTGTAGGGAAGGAATTAAGAAATATCAAAAACTTAGAAAAATAATCTCAATACTATTAACAAATGAAATTTTACTTTGCGTATTATAATTTTCTTTATAATTTACTTCAAATTAAGCTTCCAGTCTAAAAATTAAGCTCCAAAATATAGTATACATATATTGTATTTACATTGAACATGTAAATCTGAATTTATTTCTATCATGATGTTTTGTATTTTTTTTTTGTTATTTTATAATGAACGTTTATATTAACATTTATTAATTTTTTAATAGAATTTATTTGCAATTTTTGTTTGTAAGTTTAAAAATAGAAAAATAGTTATACAATTTTTTTTAAGGATATGTTTGATAGCACTTTGAGTTTTGGTTAATTATGTAATTAATTTGTTAAATTTTATTTATAATGTTATTGTTAGAATCAGAGGGGTCAATGTATTATCACGAAATTTATAAGGGAGAGCAAATACAATTCACCCTATATACTAAAATAAATATATCGTGTTGCATTTTTATTTATTCATCAATTACATAATGTCTAGTTAGACATATTCTATGTACCCATACACATTATACTCTAAACTATTTGCACATTATCAAAATTCATGTAAATGATTATATAGTCTAGTGACCATAGACCATTTAATCTTTAATCTAGCAGTTCATGTTAAATTATCAAATACGGTAAGTCGATTGATTAAAATGTCTATAACATCATTTGCAAAATACAATTGTAAAGATGTATCAATGGACTTAATTAAAATTTATGTTAAAATACTCATTCACTTGTATATGTGAATCGGTGGACTTAAAATTACTCTAAAAACACTATTTGGCATGTAGAGACTATTTAAATTTCAAATGACAGTTTGAATTGAATTTTGTCAATTTGAATTGTATAATAAACATCCTCTAAGTGGCGTACTTCTTATTTAACAAACTTTTTCACAACACAACTACACATGTCATACCATAATAACTGAAATAATATATAAATCATAATTAAATCGAAATGAATTAAATTAAATAAATTGTATTAAATTAAATTAAATTAGATCAAATTGTACTGAGCCGGACCGGAGGGAAGTAATTGCCAAATGCCAACTATAACACAACCTTAATTCAGCAAAAAATAATGCATCGGTGAATCTTTAGGGGGTACAAACGAGGAAAAAGTCATGTGCAGGTGTGTTTTCAATTAATTGATTAATAATTCCCCATTATTTATACATGGTCACAGTGCACGAAGATAGAGAATAGAGACTGAAACCTGCAGGGTTGAAAAGTATGGTAACTTTTCGGTTTCCATCATTCAAATCATTTCTCGAGTTTCATAATTTATATAAGCTCATCTAGTAAATTTTAACTAATTCGTCCATTTCAGTCGAGCTAACATAATTAAGGCTCTCAGCTCGTAACATCTTGAAGCTAACATATTTAAAAATTAACTTATAGTAAAAACACGTCAATCCAACATTGGGAGGAATTCTAGTGTATAATATTTTTTATAATGTAGAAGTTCATTTTGTAAACTTTCCGAATAATTCAGTGTAGAGGATAATTAATTGTTACACAGAAATTTTATATGAGCTCTCAAATTAAAGATGAATAAACCATTCATAATTTCTTTTTCCAATTTTTTCAAAGTGTAGAATTCCAATAAACTTTTCAATTGCTACACGAAATTATAGTGAACTCAACTCACGAACTACAATAACTTATAAGGTAGATAATTTAACAATCTCTTAAATAAAAAAAGAAAAACTTTTTTGAGATTTCGGAAAGTCCTGAGAGTCCCAAACGAAACAATTTAGCCGCACAATTAACATACAATAATACACAATTTACAAATATACAAAAATCACGATTTACATACAACACCGCACAATTAATATACAATATTTTAGGACTTTCCAAAAAATTACAACTTTCATAAATTTTTATAAATAAAAAATATGATTTAGGAAAACATATAAGGCGTAGTTAACTTGATAAATTATCTAAAATCATGTAACCGAATTTAACAAAGTAGTAGAATTTGCGTTAAATAATCATTTGAAGTCGACTATCAAATACTACTAATAAACTAACAATTAACATTAACTTATTAACTATATTATTATATATAGTGACTTTAAATCGAGATCAACACTTATTATATTAAAAATAATTATTTATAATATTGACTTTTAATTTATTAAATCTGTTCTAACATAAGTTTGATTATTTTTAATTATAAAATTTATTTTATCGATTTAACATCAATCTAATTTTAAAACGTATCAGTTAACTTATCAACTAATTTATTATATGAGAAACGAAACTAATAATCACTAAGGTGAATGAATGAGTAGAAAATGTAGTAGTACCATATTGTACATTAGACTTTAAATGTGAAAGAATATAAGTAGGGGAACATTTATTTATTGACATAGAAAACAATAATGAAGTAGAAATCCCAGTTGTAGTAAAAGGGAAAAAGGAAGTAAATGAAATTGCGAATATGATAGATCGGACTAGTGTTTAGTGTAGCAGCCAATGAAATAGAAAAGATGTCGTATGAACACTTTCTCTCTCTACATTTCCCATCCATACCGACTAATTCCGATCTCTAGAGAGAGAAACTGAATCATCATCAGCCTAATCTACACGGAGCGGCAAAATTTAGGGAAGAAACAGCTCAATTCGATTTCAATTCATGTCCCTACCATTCAATTCATTTTCCTTCTCCTACATTCCTTCATCGATTTCGATTCGGTGAACAATCTATCTATTCTATCTATCAAATCAATCAACCAGTCAGTGTTTGTTAGATTGATTTTTTGCATTGAGATTTGGAGGAATCGGAGAGAAGAATCAATCTGAAAGCCTAGGGTTCGTGATTTCCGATGAAGTGGCGGTCGCCGCCGGTGGTGGAGAAATCAGGATCTGATGGTGACGATTGCATTGTGGTTTTCCACAGCTGTTAGGAGGTTTGGTTACGGTGAGTTTTGCGGCAGAGGAAGATGCAGCTGCACTTCTCACCTAGCATGAGAAGTATAACGATATCGTCAAGCAGCAGCAGCACTGGAGTGAATGGCAATGGGGCAGGTGGAGGTGGAGGAGGTGGTGGTGGAGGTGGTGATTTGATGAAGATCAAGCTCGCAGCTCGCCACATTTCGTATCGAACGTTGTTTCACACCATTCTCATTCTAGCATTTTTGTTGCCGTTTGTTTTCATTTTCACAGCTTTCGTCACCCTCGAAGGTGTCAACAAGTGCTCCTCCTTTGGTATACATTTGCTCTGCGACTCACTAGTTAACATTTGAGTAGCTACTCGTTTTTTCATAGCTGTTATGTACTGGTTGTTATTCTAGATCTTGTTCAAGTTTGCCGATCCAATTGAGGTTCTTAGATGTGTGTTACTTATTGAAGATCCATTAATGAAGCTCTGCATTGATTTGTGATCTGTTGTTCTCTTACTGAGCTAGTCTCAGGAATGTTCACAGCTCATGTGGTGTTAGTTTCACTTTCCTAGTAGAACCGATCTGCGGAAATAGCGTTACTTGGGAGTTAGCTGGCTATTGAGTTATGTTTGAGCTGATAGAGCTTGTCCATCCCCATTTGCAGAGTTTTTTTTTCCGTTCGTTTTTCACGTTGCGAGTAACGATGTCTATTAGTAGTGAAGGTCTGAAGTATGTGTCATTGCCTCATGGTACTTTTTTGTCAAGACAACATATCTATATAGATGGTTTGGTGATTTAGCCGTTGGTCCACGTAAGCTGTACTTTGCATCTAACGTTGGACATGGGATATCGTACTTAGAAGTTAACAAAGTTTATGGTCTGCCTTGCAACTATAACTAAATAAAGGACCAAAGGATCATTTGTAGTCTTCTTGACCGTTATTTTTCCGTACCCCCTTCCCGCTCAATCAGCACGCAACGTGTAATTACTGACTCATGAAACTCATGTTGATTTATTTCTGTTATATCGAGTCATATTTTGAGCTTTTAAACTAATAAGTACGTGCCTGAGAACAACTAATTCAAAAAGATAACATACTTGATGATAGATCTTTTTTTGTTTATGTTCATCCACGCTTTAATACGTCTCTGTCTGTGTGTTATGAGCTACAAGGACTTATTCTTTTCGTAGTGTCCAAATTTATTTTTTCTTTTCATAATTTTCAGATTGTTTAGGCCGACGGTGGGGACCAAAGTTTCTAGGGAGAAATGACGAGCCCGGGGTAAATTACTCTACTTATTTTGATATCACATTCCTGTTTCAATTATTTTAAAGCAATGACGGAACCTTGATATGCTGTTGTTACGTTTAATAGCAGAGGCTGGTCAAGGATTTCGTTAAGATCCTGAATCAAGTGAACTCCGAGAAATTGCCTGATGGTGTGAAGCTACCTGATACATTTAGTCAACTTGTTTCTGACATGAAAAACAACAAATATACCTCAAAGCAATTTGCTATTATTTTGAAAGGAATGGTATGGTTCTCTATTTGAATAGTTCGTTGAATATTGCTGCTTTGATCCACATGATTTTCACGCACTAAATTTATGTTTGTAACTTTGTTTGGCTCTTGTTATCCACCTCTCATCCGCAAAACTGATCCACCAAGCCACTTGGAGCTTTTTTTTTTTTTTTTTTTTCCCGCCTTCATGACAAACAATAAATGCAGAAGATATTGCGATGCATATATATGAAAAACTGTATTGATCAAAGGCATGCAGTTGTTTTTTACTATTTTCAACCAACTTATTTAACAAATTATCTAAATAAGCACACGTGACACAACACAAGCACATTTGGTCAAGATCTATAGGTCAGATTCAGATTCTTTTGTTTTCTTTAAATGCTATTTCCTACCGAATTCCAAATCTTCAATCATGATTCACGTCGCATTCATTGTGCAGAATATTTAGACATGTGCAAAAGTAACGACAAATAACTTCTTTTTTCCCCTTCTTTTTGTTACATTTGAACTAGAGATTAGAGAAACACATATCCTTTTTTTTTCCCCTGAACACCATATAACTGAATCATTTTGTCTGACCGATTATGTTTTGCCTGTGAGACATGCCTAGTTTCATATTATTATTTTTCAGTCAAGAAAGTTCTTAAACTTTGGAATCTCATCTCTGGTTTTTTCTTTCCGGCAGATGGAGAAATATGAAAGAGAGATTAGGGAATCAAAGTTCGCTGAGTTAATGAATAAGCATTTTGCTGCCAGTGCAATTCCAAAGGGTATTCATTGCCTTTCGTTGAGGCTGACTGATGAATATTCCTCAAATGCTCATGCACGCAAGCAGCTACCGTCCCCGGAGTTGCTACCACTCCTTTCAGACAACTCATACCATCACTTTGTTTTGTCAACGGATAACATTCTTGCTGCTGCTGTTGTTGTGACATCAACTGTTCGGTCATCTCTTCACCCCGAAAAGATTGTTTTCCATGTCATTACTGACAAGAAAACTTATGCAGGCATGCATTCATGGTTTGCATTAAATTCCATATTTCCTGCGATGGTTGAAGTGAAAGGCGTACATCAATTTGATTGGTTAACGAGAGAGAATGTCCCTGTTCTTGAAGCTGTGGAGAACCACAATGGGATTCGAAATTATTACCATGGTAATCATATTGCTGGGGCCAATTTGAGTGACACTAGCCCACGGACATTTGCTTCAAAGTTACAAGCCCGAAGTCCAAAGTATATTTCATTGCTGAACCATCTTCGTATATATCTACCAGAGGTGATCAGTCCCAGACATTTGTTCAAATGCTCCTGATAGAGCATTAAAATCTCTTAAATAGTTGTCAGTTGTTAGTGATTTGCATTATTACATTTCCAATATTCTGTTTTCTGTGTGCACCGTCTTCCTAGATGGAAAATAATAGTTTACTATTTGCTGCAGCTATTTCCCAACCTCGACAAAGTGGTCTTCTTAGATGATGATGTAGTAGTCCAACGTGATCTATCTCCACTCTGGGAAATTAATCTTAATGGAAGAGTCAATGGGGCTGTTGAAACATGTAAAGGGGAGGATGAGTGGGTAATGTCCAAGCATCTTAGGAACTATTTCAATTTCTCCCATCCACTCATTACACAGAATTTGAATCCCGATGAATGTGCATGGGCGTATGGGATGAATATTTTTGACCTGCGGGCATGGAGGAAGACAAACATTAGAGACACTTATCACTCTTGGCTTAAGGAGGTGAGTTGAAGCTCCCATTCATTTCTGTCTTTGTGTTGTTAATTATGTATGACTTTTGCTGCGAAAGGTGTTGGATTTTATATATGAGATTGCTTGGTGATTCAAAGCATGGGCTAACTCCGGATCATGTTTGACTCGAACATGGCACTGAATAACTTAAAAGATATTTTGTTACTTCCATTTTGTAATGAACTCTTAGGTAGGTGTTTTATTATCATAATAATCTATATATATAGTCCCTACGGTGCAAATAAGCTACCCCATTTGCATTTCGACAAGTGTAAATAAGGGGAGTTTATTATAGGATTTTATATTGCATGTGTGGTTCACTACTTTTTCAAGTAATTAGCATTGCAATATATTGCATGTAGACATGTGGGTTCCACTCCAATTATACTGGAATGTGCAATTATATTAACTTTCCTAGAATGGCAAAGAAATGAGATGGGACGGAGGGAGTATGCCCCTTTTCCTCATTAGACTACGTCGGTAGGATGTCTCAGGTTTAGCTTTGTGTTTATGATGAGCCTGCTTATGATATGGTTTTACTTTTGACCCCAAGTTAAGCACGACATGTCTACTGTTAGTTTAAGCATGTATTGTGTCCCCATCCCATACCCTACAAGGGTAATTATGTATGCTCATTGAAGAGGAAAAAAAAGCATGCTCCTCACTTGTGTTTTGTTTCATCTGATGCAGAATCTGAAGTCAAACCTGACATTGTGGAAACTTGGAACTCTTCCACCTGCTTTGATTGCATTTAGAGGTCATGTCCAACCCATTGAACCTTCATGGCACATGCTTGGGTTGGGCTATCAAAATAAGACCAACATCGAAAATGTTAAAAGGGCGGCAGTGATTCATTACAACGGCCAGTCAAAACCATGGCTTGAGATTGGATTCGAGCATCTCCGGCCGTTTTGGACCAAGTACGTTAATTACTCAAATGAGTTTATCAGAAACTGTCACATATTGGAGTGAGTAGTATACTTGACCAGCGAACATGCACCAATGAAATGATCAGACAATCAATTGGAGCTTTCTTGGTTTATATATGATTATGATCTCTTTGGGAGGTATAGAAATATATGTCAATATTTGGTTGGAGCGAGAACGAGAGTTTCTGATTATATTTATTCTGGATTTGCTGCTGTGTCTCCATTCTCGAGGAAGAGGACTTGTATTATTTTGCTAGGCCAGGCATGAGATCTCTATTCTTTCATCAGTCTGTAAAGTAGCAGTTCGTCGTCTATTTTTTGGTTGGACCAACGAGATTATGTTTATCTCCAGCCCATGTCGTAGCGCTTAGAAGGGATTAACCGTATATACGCTTGGCAAGTGCATGTTGGTGCATATGGAAGGAGAGAGAGCTAGGCCACCCCTTGTAAGGGCTCGGTCACCTGCTGGCCTTAGAGATGCTATTTATTTTGTTTTTGATTTCTATACTTCAAATTTCGTTACAATTCCCTATTTTTTTCCTTCCATATAATATATCTTCCTGGTGATCGATTATCAGTAGGATGTTGCAGGAACTGAGTTGAGCTAGAAAAACAGCATAGATGTTAAGCTGGTACTTATTTCTTCTGTACTTCATGCCAAACATTGTAAGATGATGTGCAGAGATCTTAATTCTTTCATCGTCCCTATTTATGCCCTTGTATACTTGTTGCATATGTCGGCGTAACAGAACCAGAGGTAGAAAACTTGATAAAAAATCACCTCTCTGCAGGTGAATAATTAATCATCCCTTTGCAGGTGAATAATTTCCTGAACATGGTTTATTTCGTTAGTTACAACAGGATGCTAACGAAACTGACTACTCGTTAGAACTAGAATTGCATAAAAGCTTTAGCGTCTAGACCTAAGCAAATAAAGCTAATCTTTAACAGTAACTTCAAGTTTTCAACAGCTAGTGTCCATAACCAATGAAGAATAAAATGCGAAAAATGTTATGTTCGGATCACTAGTTCTGAGACAAACGAAAGAACAACAGATGCTTCAGCACAAACATGCTCTTCCAAAGCAAAACTAACTACATCTTCTTTTCGGATTGAGATCTAGTAGACTCTTGTTCTTTTTGCTCCTCCATAACTTTTAGACTCTCGTCCTTCTTGTTCTCCATAACATCAAACTCTCGTTCTTCTTGCTCCTCCATAACTTTAGACTCTCGTTGTTGTTGCTCCTCCATAACTTTAGACTCTCGTTGTTGTTGCTCCTCCATAACTTTAGACTCTCGTTGTTGTTGTTGCTCCTCCATAATTTTAGACTGTTGTTCTTTTTGCTCCTCCATAACCTGATGAATACCTTCTTGATAACCTTGAATGAAACTCTTGGCCGCGTCTCTGTAAGTAGATGCCTTAGTCATGTAAACACGCTGCAGAGCCGGCCTTAACGTCTCCATCCCTCCCTTTGCAGCCACAGCAAGATCCTCCAAGACCGATGGCTCGTCGGTATCTTTCTCTCCACTGGATTTATCTTCTTCCATCTCTTGTTTCTCCACCTTACCATTAGACTTCAGGGCCCTCAACTCCGGACCAATATCCCTTGAAAAACTAGCGACGTATAGCCTTATTGCTGTTCTAAGCAACTCATACCGCTCGATCCATGTGCGTTTGCGGCGGGGTTTCTTGATGAGGTGGGGTGGATCCGGCAGCGAAGATGGAAATGCTATTTCCTTGAGATCATACCTTATGTAATTGAATATTTTCTTGCTAACAACTTTAAGCTTCATTGTCCTTGATTCTCAGAAAATTGGATTATCAATGATCTGGAACAGAGTAAATGGGCTGGAAAGGTAAAAGCTTGAGGGTCAAAACATAATCATAATCAAATAGCAATGGATTCATAAACAGTATGTAATTCAGGTACACCACAACAGTACAGTGAAACTGAGACAAGAACAAACCAGCTAATCGGAATGGTAAAAACAAAAAAACGAAATTGATAAATAAGCAAACTTGAGCAAAATCAAAACTTTGATAAACCTAATAGCAATTAGCAGATCAAATTGACCTATAGAAGCTTGATTGATATACAATTAGATGAATTGAAACCCAATGCCAGTGACGCCTAAGAGAGGAAAATCGCTAGCTTGAGAAGCAAAATAGAAAACCAATCAACAATAATTAGACGTAAGGAAACAGGGTGAAGGAGAAGAAGTTGAATATTACCGTTCTGATGATGAGAAGATGAGATGAGCTAGTGTTTTCCGGTAGCCGGTGAATTACAATCGCCGGTGATTCTGTGTTCTATTTCCATCTCCGCCACTGTTTGTGAGGCCGATCATCCCAGTCTGAGTTAATGGGCCATTCACCAACTGTGCTTGACCAGCCCAAGCCCAATAACGGGTTTCAATTAACCTGATTAACCAAATCACTTATCGTCCCGAATTTTACCATTTTTCGTTTGCTCGAGAAAATTAACACTATGGGGGTGTTTGGATGGGGATTTGAATATCCCCCATTTGGCTTGATGAACAGTGATATGATCTTAAATACACTTAAAATACCCCATTCAAATGTCCATCCAAACATAATTTTCACCAAAATCCATCCAAATGTCCATCCAAACAGCCACTATATCTAGTTCAACTATGATTTATGACTATTTATTCTTTTTATTTTATATGAGCAGTTTGTATAGTTCTATGCAACAAAACTCCATTTAATTACCGCTTACTTTTTCTTAAATTTATTTAAATGCAGTTAGTTAATATAATATTTATTCACGTTATAAATACAACTAAACTGTATTTTATTATCACAGAAGCCTTATATTACTAGTTCAGTTTAGATTTTTGAGAATTTTTTATGGTTCATGGGTGAGTTTTTGCTAATTTTTTCTCATGTAACATTTCTACTTTCTCAATTCGAATAGTTGTCAACTTGAAAGACTGCCATTTGCACCTTTGAGCCTAATGATTACCCAAAGTATTATTAAATCTAAATATCTAAAATCTAGGTCTTATATATATTTGGTCCATGGAGATATTATATCAACTCAAACTTGATTCATTTGCTTTTGTAAAGCTAGTTAATGATAAATGCAGCAACATGTTCCAATCATTCAGGTCCAGGTGGTTGATGGATTACAATAACATCTTCATATTTTAAAGCCTTCTACATAATAAATTCCACCATATTTGTCTCTCCCATCCCAAGTAGTCCTAAAACTGATGTACCCTGTCGGTGATCTTACCTACATGGCCCCGTTTTTGCTAATCCTAGCTAAAACCACCGCTATCATCACACTGCTTCTTAGGTGAAGAAACTTTCAAATTTAACATTACTGATTACTCTATTACAGTTTAGATTGTCCGAGTAACCGTTTACCATTTAATAATTCACGATAGATATTATGATGTACTTTACATGAGTTTTAAATTACGTATTCATCATATAAGTTTATAAATTGTTGATAAGTGCTTGAGATTGATGTGATATATGAATATTTTTAATTTTTTTAATAAATAAATGAAGTGGAGAAGAAATCTAAATGTTAGACTACTACTAGTCTACTAATGATCCATCAAGTTGGTACAGCCATATGAAAATGACATACTTGTAGGGCATGTCAATTGGTGATAATAAAAGAAAAGAATAACAACATCTAAATTTTTTATGGTTAATAATATTTAAATTTAATTATGAGTTAATCTGCATTATAAAAGTTCAACAATGATAAAGATTTAAATTTATTTTATTTTAAATTTACGATGTAAAATTACTTCATAGTTTAAGTTAAGTTTGTTGACGATAAAATGTCGAAATTGGATATTTATTCGAGGTGTGAGACTGTTCAAAAGGTTCCATTGTCGACACTTTGAGACCTCCGAAATTGCCTCGTCTTTCTCTGCATTTGCCCTGTTCCTTTTCTTTTCTTTAATATACTATCAATCAATCAATCTATTAATTATCAGAGCCATTATTCTTTTCTCACTACTTAAAGCTTTTCACGCCTTGTTAGCTTCTTCTCCTTCTTGTTCTTGTTTCTTCTTCCTCTGGGTTTTTTATACCCAAATCCTTCAAAACCAGGAACAAAGGAAGAAGAGGATTTCAGATCAAGTGAGTCCAATTTCCATTTTTCTGTTCCTGTAACATGAAATTGCAGTTTCATAAATGTTTGTTTCCTTGAGAGTTTGACTTTCTGATTGATTTGGACGAATAATTGTTAATAAAAATGTCATCTTTTTGAGGTGGGTAATAATAATAGATGGTAAGATTCTGCTGTCACTCGTTTTCTTTAGCTGGATGGCTTATTTTTCATTATCTTTTTCTATCGAAGTGGTGTACAAAATATCAATCTTTTATATTCTTGATTGGGTTCTTATTCCTTTTAATTTGCCTTCGGTATAATTGGAGATTGGAGATAGGTTTTGATTTCATTTTACTATGCATATATCTCTATGAGCTATGACTATCTAATTGATCAAGGATTGTTTTGGTTTAATTGGAATTTTGTGATTTCAGAGAGAACAGAAGGTATGATTTGCTGGTTTGAGTAAGCATGAGGTGATTGAGTCACTTTTCGATTTCCATAGAGCTATTTGGTGGGAATATTTGCTCTGTTGAAGGCTGGAGCGAGGATTTTGGTGTTTTTTTTCCGATAAGCTTGTTGATTGAAGATGTCTGGGGTACAAGAGCAGGTGGAGATCAAATTCAGGTTGACTGATGGAACGGATATAGGTCCGAAAAACTTCGCAGTGGCAACAAGTGTGGCGACTTTGAAAGAGAGTGTCATAGCTCAGTGGCCTAAAGGTTAGAAGAATCTTCTGTGCACTTGTTTAGCCTCTTTGAGATTTCAAGTTTTCAACACATGATGAGGTTGTAAGGAACACAATGCTTAAAATGCTTATCCCTATTTTGATGACGATCAAAGTTTCCAAAAGAGTAGTATATTGTTTGGAGAAATGTTAAAATCAGAATCTTGAAACAAAGTATGTCTCATCTTGCTGAATGTGTAGACTGGTGGATTCAGATAATTTTGCTTCTAATGGTTTAGTGTAAGACATTCAAGCATTTCACCATGTAATTGTGTTGCCTCTGCGATCATGTTCTCCACACTTGATGCCAACTTATCGCTGGTTTAGTTTTACTTGGCTAAGTTGAGATTGCAGTGATATATGTGCACGAAAGCCTCCTTTGCACTTTCTGGTTAACGTTACATGTGGTTAATTTTTTAATACTTTACATGAGAACATTTTAGTATATCTTGAATGGCATGTTCTTCAACCTGGGATGAATCTCATGTTACATCTTATTTATTAGGATATTAGATTCAATCAGTGATGTAGGACTTCAGAATGAATGCGTTGGTGATAATTCATTTGTACAGGAAGTTGATTATGACTTGAACAAGAAGGCAAGAGGCTTACAGCAAGTCGGTGACTGAGATGATTCGTTGTAGACTTGTATTAATGCCAAACAAATATAGAAAAGATCTAAATTGTTGATTTTTCTTTTTGCGGGTTGTTCAGTGCGTTTGAGTATCTGATACAGTATGAATGTGATTCTTTCTTTGGTTGCATAAATTTTATTTCAAGACATTAAATCTTCCGATGTGATTTAAATGTGCAATGAATGGTTTCAACTTACAAATCATGACTCCAGCTTTCATACCTCCTCAGTAACTAATATTCTGCTACCTCTATATGCTTCTGATTGAAGTTATTCTTGTATACTTTTTTTCCTTCTAACAGAGAAAGAAAACGGTCCACGCACAGTAAAAGATGTGAAGTTAATAAGCGCAGGAAGAATATTAGAGAACAACAGAACTGTTGGGGAATGTAAGAGCCCTTTATGTGATGTTCCAGGAGGAGTCACAACCATGCATGTCGTCGTTCAACCACCACCAGCAGAAAAAGGTATCAATTAAATTTGTTCTGTAGACATAGCTGCATTCTCTGTTATGAGTTTTGGGGTGAATATCTCATAAAAATAACGAACTTGAACCTGTTGAAAACTTATCTCGGACTTCATGGGTGTTTAGGATGATTGGGCAACTTTGACAATACCACTGTATAAAATTTCCAGATTCTTTTTAGCGTAATACTTGATGTATCATAACGTGGTTAGGTTTGATTAGTCTCCTTTCACCTTGTTATCCTAATTGAGACTCTTTGTTTGGTTCCTGTATAACAGAGAAGAAACTGCCTGGTGATCCTGCACCGAATAAATGTCTTTGTGTGATATTATGAGAAGCAGCTGTGGAAGCACGATGGCTATCGTTAGCAAGGCTCAAGATCCTCCTTTTCTGTTTCTGTAATTAATACATTTATCATATGTTGCATGTCACTCAGTTACAGATACAAGAAGATTGGGTATTCATAGACCTGGTCGATAGAAAGAATTTTGAGAGGCTTGTTCTGTTCTATTCTTCTTCATATAAGTCATTTGTAAGGTTGAAGAAATGAGCTTATATGTCTCTTCCTGTGACACACCTGTACTTATGGCTTCATGTTTCCCCCAGTGCTGGTTTTGATGCTATACTTGCTCTGTCCATTTTCTTTCTTTCTTTCTTTCTTTCGATGAGGATAATGGGTATGATGCACCACGTATTATATCAGTTCGTGTATCCAACTTCTGAAATTGTGTGATCCTCATGAGCAGAGTTAGAGAAGATCGAAGCAACAAATCCGCTTACTCGAGTTTGCAAATCTCCGTTTCACTCTTTAAGGTGAGATTCTCCGAATGAAATCGACCACAACTGAACTCATTTTCAGTTTTCATGTCAACATAAGTGGCAGTCCATCTCCTTGCTTAAAATCACCTTGAAGATTCTTAGTATAGAGAAGTAAGCTATTCAGCTATTCTGTAAACAAAGGCACACCGAAACTATTTGCTTTGGAATCCCTTCTCTATTCTTGGTCAGTTAGTCCAGTCCAGTGGGAATGGCCTCTATGAACTGTGTCTTTGTGGATGAAAATGAGTGAGTTGTTTCAAACGAGTAATAATAATAAAAAGAAAGAATTTACTATATATTAGAAAAATCAGATTTAAAAAAAGATTTTACTGTATACTAGGAAAATCAGGTTTATACTAACAACTGGTTTAAATGAACCAGATACAAATTGAGTAACACCGAAACCAGGTTTAATGATTGAGTAAAGATTTTACAAGTTGAACCTAGCCGGTTATTTATATTTAAGAAATATAACATTGATAAGAAAATCAAAATTTCCAGTTCCAGCCATTTCATTTCTCTCAAATCTCGGCAACAACACCATCTCTCCGCCCGCCGTCCAAGCCCGTCCCTCCGCCGCGGTTCCAACTTCTCAACACTCACTATCTCTCCAAAATCAGATCCACCGCGAAAATATCCACGCGCCACCACACCTCCGTCGTGCGCCTCCATCCTCGCCGCGAGCCGTTCAACACGACATCCTCCCAATCTCGAAGCTCATCTTCTCCGACGGCGCGAAAACCTTAGCTCAGCTCAAATCGATTCTCCATGCATCCGATTCCGCACCGCGAGTCAACTTGCCACACTCGCACGAATCCTCGGGGTTCCAATCGAGCACTCGCGGCTCCTGATGGGAATGGCTTGTGCAACTGGACCAACATTCGCTGCCATGGATATGGCGTATTGTCACATTGTACAAAGAGAAAGGGAGAGTAGTTGTGTGGAGCTGCCATTTTTGCAATCTGGAGAATAGTGAGTATAGAGAAGTCGAAACCTCCGTAGATGTGCGGAAAGAGAACAGAGTAAAGCAAATGGTGGATGGTACTTGGAACTTGGAAGTAGACGTGAGGTGAAAGTAAATGGCATATACAGTAAAAAAATCCATAAAATAATACTCCATAGGAATAAACTTTCTCTGTAGTCTTATAATTATACGGTGAACTTGAAATTAGTTATAAATAAGAAAAAACTTTATATTTCCATATTTTTCGGTCCCATTTTAATGTAATGATATTTTTCTATAGTAATAAATGATAAAATATTCAATTGTGTGTGTGTATATATATAATTTTCATTTTGAAATTTAAAATGTAAAATACTTATCAAAGTTGTTTGTGATATTAATTTGGATTTTTTAATAGTAAACTTATATTTTAACTTCTGAGTAAGTAGTAGTTCATCGATATATAACATTCTTGTTGGATTAAAAATATTTGTACCTTGTCAAGTTAGTATTTAGTAATTTTATTCAATAAATATAACATCTAAGTTATGTACATTATTTTATTATAAAAATATATTTTAGTACAAACCTCTACTTAGGAATAAATACTCTGTAGGAATATTTTTTTTCGGTCCCGATGATATGACTGTATGAAGTTTTTACGGTATGTATATGTTCGTGTACTGTTACCGACTTGAAATGGTGTGTTTTTTTGATACTGAATATGATTATGAAGTCAATAGTGATATTTGTATGGTGTTAAATGTGTGTGTTATGATCTTAATGATTATTGTTATGTGTTTAGCTTGTAATTGTGTATATATATGTTAATAACACATATGTTATAGTTTTAATATATATTATTATAATTTAAACCAGACATTAATATTTTTATGTTATAATTAAATGTTTATAATTTATTTTTTTATAAACGCTTTATTATAGTTTTAAAATTAATTGTTATAGTTTTAAAATACATTATTATAGGCTAAATCATCAGTGCTATTGCTTTTAATTTGTATTGTATGTTTATGCTTTTTTATAATTTTAAGATGTGCTTTTATAGTCTTAAGATACAAAGTTATGGTTGTAATCATTAATATTACTATATTTATTTTATTTTGAATAATTACACATAACGACTAGTGGATTTGGTGTTTGTACTATCAGACATCCATTTTGCATCACTGTTTCCTTCCAATACTGATGGATATCTTCCATAGTGTAATTCATGATCTATTGTGGCCTTTAAGTATCCCAATATATGAAGTATCCCAATCCTGTTGGATATCTTCTATATCACTGTTTCACTTTCAATGGACTCTTTCCAAAAGGAGGCTTCAGGAGTGGACATCGCCTCTTGGATTGTCCTATGCTCATTTTTCACAAGGTATGTGAGAAAATCAGAACCAAAAGTCTTTCTGAGTCCTAGCTCGCTTACTCCTCCTTGGTTCGACATCAGGGACCTCAACGTTCTCTTGATGTGAGCCTTCAGGTTCTGCAGAATTCTCTGGTAGTAATACTTCAGATTTTGTAGAATTCTCTAGAGGAGGTGAACCTATAGCATTTGCAATATTTTTCGGAGGTACACCATGGAATTCTGCATTAGGGCCACTTGGGTCAGGGACCCTCCACAGGACTAACAACAGGTGCCCTCACAGGAACAACTACTTGGGGTCTCACAGGACCGCCACTGGGGTCTCCACAAATGACCCTATTGCCGTTTCATAGTCTCGTTTACGAGAAACTATTTCTTTCTTTTCCTTCCTAGAAAAAACTTCTTCAAAGAATTCTTCATTCCCTGATTCAATGGTAGTTCCTTCATGAATGTTCGGTATCAACACCTTATGCACTAAGAAGTGATAAGCGCTACTATTATTTGCATATCCTATAAAAATGCAATCTACAGTCTTTGGTCCAATCTTTACTTGCTTTGGTTTAGATATTACTACCTTGGTCAAGCAGCCCCACACTTTCAAGTGTTGGTACGAGGGCTTGTGACCTTTTCATAATTCATATGGAGTAACATCACCATCTTTCCGGGATATTCAGTTAAGAATAGTAGTAGATGTGAAAATAGCCCCCCCCC
>JAYMSP010000754.1:0-42129 GCA_036897095.1 Plantago elongata | reverse complement strand
GACTCATAAAATTGTCAACAAAAACACAGATTACAAAAGATCTAATTCCGTAACACTCCCTAGTAGAACTAATGCTGAATGTCAATCAGCAGAAACTTTGCCTTTATTCTAACTCATATGCTCTAAAGTGAGTTTTCACATGCAACCGACGTAGAAGTTCTGATTTCACTTGTGCTCAATTTAGTCACTACAAATAGTGATCAATCAACATATTGTTGAAAACATCCTCAAATTCCTTTAATTGCATATAACTTTACCATATTTTAAAATTTGTTTATTTCGATTCCATTTCGTTATAACTTTTTATCTCAATCAAATTCAGAATTACTTCGCCTAGTTACATTTTCTAATCACATAATCAAGACTAGGTAACTTTGATTTCTATTTGACACAATTATTTTTTCTACAAAGTTATTCATGGGAATATGCTGTGCCTAAATACTACTTAGCATTATTAAAACTGTATTAAGAGAACATTCTTGATACAATTTTCTCTCTATTTTTTTTTTAACTCTACGGTAACAGAGAATTTTAACGAACAACCAATTCCAACACACATCAATTAACCAACATCCAATTCCAACACACACATCAATACATTAACAAATTCACAACAAACATAATTCAAAATGGCAGGCAGGAGAATCAACCTTTCCGGTCATCAGAGGCATCAAGATCCTCATCATCCTCCTCACCAGCAGAAGCATGTGCCACTTTGATTACTAAACATATTAACATAGTATACAGTTGTCAATTGGTCTGTTATTTGAAATCTCAAGTATTTTCATTTTTATTTATCAATTTAATTACTAAAAAATAGTGTTCGATCAGCACATAGTATAAAACACTCTCAATTCATTTTTTATTTTTATTTTTGTTTGTTTTATGGTTTACTCTAATTGCACATAACTTTAACATATTACAGAATCTATTATTTATTATTCCATCTTGCCACAAGTTTTTTCAATGTTAATCAAATTCATAATTACTTCACCCAGTTACATCTTCTAAGTTGATAATCAAGACTAGATAACTTAAATTTCTACTTCACGCAGTTAGATTTTCTACAAAATTATACGCAGGAGTATGTCATGCCTAAGTACTAGCATTGTCAAAAGTGTATTTAGAGAACTTTCTTGATGCAATTTTCTCTCTCAATTTTCTTTTGAACTCTACGGTAACTGAGAATTTTAACCAACATTCAATTCCAATACACATCAATAACCAACATCCAATTCCAACACACATATCACTTAATTAAGAAATAAATGACTATAACAAATTCGAAACAAACATAATTCCAGGCAGGAGAATCAACCTTTCGATTTCCGTTCATCAGAGGCATCATCCTCCTCCTCACCAGCAGAAGGTTCCGCCACTTGGACGACCTCCTCACCAGCAGAAGGTTCATCCTCATCACCAGCAGAAGGTTCCGCCACTTGGACAACCGCCTCACCAGCTTCTTTCTCACCAGGATACCTAACCACAACAACAGGACAAACACAATGCCTGACACAGTAATCACTAACACTCCCCAACCTCCCATCGTTCCCTCTCCTAGCTGCACCAACACCTCGGCTCCCCATGATAACCGCACTGAGCCCTAACCTCTCCACCTCCAAGCATAACCGCTCCTTCATGTCATGATCCTTGACAATATGAATCTTCAACGGAATATGCGCCTCGATCAACGGCTGCGCGAGATCAGACGCTTTAGTACTAGTAAACGTGTCGAAATCACTCTCGAGCTTCTTCTGAGACTCCTCATTCTCCGTACCGGCGATAGACATATCAACCGAGCCCCAATCGGCGCCGTAGAGGACGGAGGTAGGACGGACGTGGAGGAGAATGACGGAGTCGCCATGGCGGAGGTAGTGGAGAACGGCCCATTGGACGGCGAAGGCGGACTCGTCGCTGAGGTCGACGGCGATGCCGATTTTGCGCTGGTCGGCGGCGGGGGCGAAGGGGACTCTGATCGGAGAATATTCGTCTTCGTTATGCATTTTCCGGCGAGGGTTTTGGAGTGAATGTGGCAGTTGAGTGGTGGCGAAATGGAATTGGTTTAGAGAGGGTTTAGAGAGAATGATTGGAAGTTAATTTGCGTTGAGCGTGAGAATTCTCTGGAATGTGCTGGGAATCTTTTGGTTAAGCAAAGTTGAAATAGTGGATTAAGATGCTGACTTTTGCTGGAATTTATATGTTCTGGATAAGGATTAGTGACCAATACTTGATCAACACGGAACCGAATTGGTACTCACTCACGTTAATAGGCTGCTAGTCGCGAATCGACAAAATTTTATTTCGCAAGTGTTCTCTTCCATAGATTGCGCCTCGTAGATACGGTATTATGAAAATACTAAAAATATATATAAATATATGATTGTTACTGAAAAATATTATTTCAGTATTTTAGTAATATACATATAGATATAACTAATATAAATATTTACACATAAAGGTTTATTAATATTTAATGAGATACGAGTATAGTATGTGAGTGTGCCCTCGAGGCGATGGGTGCGACATCCAAGTAGCCAAGCTCCCGCTTTAAGGATAGACCACACTCTCTTGAGAGTCACTATATGATAAGGATTCATGCACGGTGTGTTAGCACTACGTGAAGACGATAGACTCAGAATTAGAACTCTATAAAATGATGGAATAGTTAATGAGCTTGCATTCATTACACTTTGACTAACTTAACTCCTGATTCGGGTGTCATAATGTGTAATTATATCCGTTAAGGGTGAGTTATAAGAAAGTATGATGAGTTGTTTATTGTTATCATTTTTTTTTAAACGACTATGGGTGACTCAAACCTCCAGCCTATTGGTTGGAGGTGAGACGTCTTACCAACTGAACTGCATTTCATTATTGTTTATTGATATCATTATAATCCCATTATTATATTAATATATTATATTCATCATCAATATTTTTTTAAACATCATACATATATTTAAAATCATCAATTCATCTTTTATATATGTCTCTTACTAATATTTGTCTCCCACAAAGATTTTGTGTATTATTATTTATTAATTGATATCTAATGTCGTGAAGACATATTCCAGATTTACATGTTTATGTGGAGTGATGTTGATAATCAATATAGACAATAATTTTCCCATAAAGTTATTGTGTCTCCCTTACTTTCACTTTCTTGTATTTCACTTCAAATAGTCGACTTTAAGGCATTACACACCTAGATGGAGCACTAACAGGTTTCAGGAATACATATTATTGGAGTATTATTTGTATTCATAATCACACACATTAATTGCAAGTCGACGTCTGGAATAGTTTCACCAATAATTCTTACAAAATTCACCTAAATTTTTTACAATTCGTGTGATTGGCAATCATTTTCTCCGGTGAAAATTATTATTGGCATTGAAGATGGACTATGACGACGTTCAAGAAATTATGAGACGCCGAAGAATAAGTTCTGTCTTTTTCCTCACCACTTAAGACCCTTTTAGCGTTCACCCTGAATTTTGGTTTGTGACACTCTTGATGACGTGGCTTAAATGCATTATTTACCTTCCAAGTTGGTGGTGGAGTGAAGTCAATTTCACACATAAAGAAAGAGGATGGTGAGCTATGGCATAGTTAGCCACATGATTTGGTCATGTGGTTGTTTGGGTATTATCTTCAAAATCTCCGAGTGATAGTTTCAAAAATAGTAATCGATTGATCAGTGACATGAGGATGAAAAATTGCCCATGTTGTTCTTGCACTAAAGGTATACATACTACTTGTATGTAACATTAGTGAGTACTGAGCTGCAAACCTGCAAGATGGGTTTAAACCGTTATTTAATGATGTATTTATATTAAGTAGTATTTATGTTGTTTGTTATTAACTAGTCATATATATAATCATTATTTAAAATATGTATTCTTATGATTGCAAACGAGGCGAGCTTCGTTAATTAAAAAACATCTGAAGCTGAACCTTAAAATGCGTTTTCGAGGTGGGTTTTTACTGGGCCGGGCTAATTTCGAAAACTTCATGTGGGCTGGAAATGGGGTTCAGAGACGACTCCAATTGGAGTACACAGCTAACCCGATCCAATTAAAACGTAAGTCCCATCGATAGTTTTTGCAGACAGAAACACAGAGAGGAGAGAACCGAACCAACGCAATTCCTTTCTTCATCGGCTTCAACAATGGATTTTCCTGGCTCATCGAAGAAGATGATAGCTACACAGGAGGAGATGGCTGAGGCGAGACTCCCACTCGCATACCGCGATCAGTGCGCCCACTTGCTGATCCCTCTCAACAAATGCCGCCGTGCGGAGCTCTACCTCCCCTGGAAGTGCGAATCCGAGCGCCACACCTACGAGAAGTGCCAGTACGAGCTCGTCATGGAGCGGATGCTTATGATGAAGAAGATCCGCGAAGAACAAGCCAACGCGAAAGGACAGACAATTCCTCTCATCCCCAAAACTGCTAATGCTTGATTTCTCGATCGATTGAGGTAAATTGCTTCGTTTCCTGTATTTGTGTTTCTCTTTTCTGTCTTACTGAGTTTTCGAGTGATCGATAATTTGTGTACATACTGATGGATGAGTACTTGTGCGTTTATGTTGGTAGAGGTGAAAGGCAATCTCATTGAGTAGCTACTAAATTTTGCTTAGAGGAGAATAAACAACTAACTAGTGGTGATTCTATTGGTTTTGAGGAATTGTTATGTCTGAACTCGAGTCGATCATACGTGCTTATGTGATTGTGGCTGATAATGCCTTCAGTTTGACCATGGTAGTTGTGATTGTGAATTCTCAACTGAGTTTCAACCAATTGAGTTTTTTAGAGTAGTTAATGATTGATTCTTTGTTCTGTGAGGAATTGTTATGTCTGAACTCGAGTCAATGAGAGTGCTTATGTGATTGTGGCTGATAATGCCTTCGGTTTGACCATGGTAGTGGTGATTGTGAGTTCTCAACTGAGTGGCAACCAATTTAGTTTTTGAGAGTAGCTAATGGTTGATTCTTTGTTTTGTGAGAAATTGTTGTTATATTCTATATTATTCGACTACAGTATATAACATCTCATGGTTAGGTGCTTTTTTCTTTCTTTCTTTCTTTTTTCCTCACTGAATACCTACTAATTTTACTTGGAGTAGTAAGTAGCTAGTAACTGATGCATTATTCTGTGAGAAATTGCTGTTGCTCTATGATAGAAAGCTGATAAGACATGGTTATGTGATCATATTTTATAATGCCCTGTGGTTAATGGCAATGTAGGTGAATTCTCGACCGAGTAACTAGTAATTTTGTGTAAAAGAGTAGCTTATAAGCAGTGCTTTGCTTTGTGAGAATAGGTGTAGTTCTGATACTGGTAAATAAGGCATGGTTATGTTCCTTTCTGGCTGCATAGCAGTTTGATTTTTTGGTATCTAAATTTATACTCTCTCACGCCCTTGAGATGTTCCACTTGGTTCTTACTTATTAGAGAACCAAAAACTTGTGTAGTCTTTGGTAGTGGCTGATATTTTGTATTGGTAAATCTCGGTGGTTCTTTCATGTGAACATGGTTTCTAGTTGGTGTTTCAGTTTGAGAGAATTTATGGTTTTTATCTGGGTTATGGAATAAGTCTCCTATACTGTCTACTAGAAAGATAAAAAGAGACGTACAAAATTAAGGTTTATTACTAAGAACTTAGGTCATTTACTTGAGAACATTGATATTTTTCATAAATAGAAAAATGCATTTTGCTTAGAACATTGGCGTTTAGCTTAAGAACATTAATGTTTTTCTTAACAACACCACTCGGTCTATTCTTAAATTAAGTTTTGGCGGTATCTCACAAGACTTTGTGTACTCAGTAATGTGTTAAATTCAGAATTATGATGATGATAAAAGATCTTACGGATGATTTATTTCTTGCCCTTCGTGTGGTTTTTTAATGGATGTGAATGTTTCATCTCAGACATGCTTGGTTGGGTTTTTAAGTAATGTGTTTCCTTGAAATTTTATTCTGCATTGTAACAGGATTGTGATAGTTATATTACTGTTATCCCTTTACCCATGACCTATTTTATTCTCTATGCAACCCATTCCACACCTTTGTTACACACACATGCCTTTGTCAGTGAAATTGCAACAATATTGTCAGACAAATTGTATATGAATGACCGTCTCCTGTTTCTTTCTTACATGGCATTTGTTTCAAGTTCTGCTTGTGATGGATTATTTGTACAGTTGAAAACTTCATCACTAAATATAATTAGTATAAAAGTATACAGCCTGCACTGTGCTATGCAGCTGAAAATATTAAAGTACCTTTTTCATCTGAGAAGGTTGGAATCAATTGAGTTGAGATGCCCGTGGACCATCAGTATTTAAAGTTTAAACTACCTATCCTATCATGTGGAATAATTACATACAACAATATGAAGAGACTGTTATGTACTTATGTCAAGTCGATAACCTATTCATTTCCAGTAATTCGGTAAGGTCTTACTTCATAGTTGATGTGTTACTATATGTTTTTGATCCTAGTTTTGACTTATTATCTCATCTGGAGTTGCCACCCATCACAATAATATGTCCGATTTCAACTTGTACTTGCAAGCAAGCCATACTAAACAAATAAACACATTTGTTTCATTACAAATCACACTGAGCATCCATAGTAACATTAATAAATAGAACACAACGTTCTTCATAGCAATTCATCATATTCGTACTTGGATCCAATCTTTTGTTCATTTCCTTAGGAAGTGGCTTCTATTATTCCTTTCTACTTCAAATTATATTTGGAAGTGTTTTTAGGTCCACAATACACTTGCATAAGAATTTTCCCTTTAAACATTGGGTTTGAGTATCATTCTTTGGATTGAAACTCTGTTCTTGACTTTAGCCAGAATCAATTTAAACATTCTTTCTTAAGGTGCCTAGATTAAATTCCTTCATATTGGTATACATGAAGTTCACCGGCTTTCGCCCCAACTATTTTATGTATGATCACAGTAGCAACATATGTAACACACATCGACTTTTGCCCCAGCTTTTATGTGAATGCTTACTATAGCAACAGAAGTAAAATCCAACAATAGTAAAGGGATTTCAGCCTTCTTTTTTACCATATGAATTCTTTATGGAGTTGTATGGGCTAACGAAGTATAGAATCCTATTGGAGTTGGGACCCAAAAAATTTGGGGTCGATTCGGGTGAGATCCAATGCTGATCCAACTTTCGGTTCGCTCGTGGGATCTTAAAAACAGTTCATAGTGAATTATCGCAATTCCATGGCTTCTTTCCTTTGAATTCAAATTCTACTCACCTAGAGTACACTAAGTTCAACATTAGCTCATTCATTTCATTGTGTATACCCGGTAGAGATACGTGAACATCCTTTTAATAGTTCCTTACTTTTAATAATTTATTAATTTAACTTTTGATGCAGCTTATTGTATTTTTCTTTATATTGAGATAGATACTGCACAAGCCAGAAAGCCTGTGTACTGATTCTCAATCTTGTTAAGCAAACATTTTGCTAGTGTTGAAGCAGACTGTTCCCCATCAAACCCAAAATCCTTATTTTTCTAATTTTCAACTCCATTTATTCTAGCTATATCTATAAGTGTAGCATCTCTCTCAAAATTATAAAAATAATGCAACCCACTGCCACAAAAGTTGATTTGCTGATTTATTGAAAGCAAAGCATGATTTGAAGGATTTCTAGCTGTCTATTGAACATACACAATAAGTGAATGAGCCGAGGCGTTTTACGTATATTGCTTCAGCGAATGTACACATCAAAGCTGAGGTGAAACATGATGTGTTTGGTGTATGCTGTACGATGAGCATACCCAAGAGAGTTTATGCAAAATTAGATGCGTTTTTTTACATGTGTGGCTACAGAGTATACACATGGAGCCAAGATGTGTGTGTGTGTGTGTGTGTGTGTGTGTGTGTGAGTATACGTATATATGTATATACACACACACACACAATGCTTATCTAGGCACATTAAGAAAGAGTGATCAAGAAAAAGTGTTTAAAGTGATTCTAGCTACGTTCATGAATTGAGCTCAAATCAAAAGAATGCTTCGAACGAATGTTAAAGGATGGCAATTGAGCCCAGTGTTTAAAGTAATGAGTTATAATAAAATTGAATTATAGAAATTAACTTCTAAAGATAATGAAGGAAGAGTTGGATCGAAATATGAATGTCCTAAATTGCATCTTATGAAGTATGTTTGGTTTTTTATGTATTTTTGTTATTATGCATACTCAATTTAATTTTTATAGGAACAAGTGTGTTATGTGTTTAGCATATCTTGCTTGCAAGTATAAGTTGGTATTCATCCTTGTCCAGTTTGAAACTCAGTTATGCAGTAGTGGAGTAGATGGGACTTAGTTTCAAGTTGATTCCGTACCACCTATGATTCCAAGTTTAAAGTAATTTCTAGAATTGTCCATTACCCAGACGTGTATGGTAATAAGTGCAATAGGCACAAACTGACATGGTATTGTACCGTTTATGGTAATATAAGTGTGATAGGCACAAAATGATATAGTATGTTAGTTATTTCCTCAACAATAATATTTTGCTTTTGCCAAGAATGTTAGTTGTTTAATGCGTCGTTCGTCGAACACAAATTATTTCCAAAAGCTGTAAATCACCACAGATTTAAAGTGTTTGCTTTTAGACACCCCAAAACACTCTACTAATTACTTATATTTGTATTAAATGAGAGACCATTATAATTGGTATCAGCGCGGGACTATACCCAAGCCTGCCAGGTGTGCAGATTGTTGGTCCCTGGATATCAATAGTCACTACACTACCCCATGATTCCTTTGTGTGACTTATAAGTGCCAAAACTTGTTTTTTCTTTCAGTGATTAGCATATGATACACATATTAGAGGGTTTTATGAAATATAGTCCACTTATGGTGAGGGTTGAAATTACATGAAAGATGTGTTTGCTAGGATTTTTGTCGATAAGATTTCTTCTGAATTCTAAACTAAATGAGTAACGGGGAGAGATATCTCTAGTCATTATTCAAGGATAGGAAGCATGAATGATGAATATGTTTAAGTGCTCCTCTGAATTCTCAAGTTGTATTGATCTCAATACACAATGACTAGAGAATTTCACCCTTCATTTATCATTGTATCATACCTTTGACTGAGCTGAAATACCTTTATGGAACATTTCTAGCACTACTATGTTTTAAGAACCTTAGGGTCAGGTATTTCATATTATATCTTCTTAGTCTAGTAACTTTTCTTAGTTCAGATCTTCATTTGTATTGGTTTTTGTTGCATTCTGTCATAAATCTTTTACGTGGATTAAGATAGTGCTCCTCAGTGACTCGGGAGCTGGGATCATAATTTTAGAACAGTTCACTTTCAAAATATCCGCTGACCATTAACTTCTTCTTGATGCTTATTAAGGGTTTGCAATGCAGCTGTTTCACCTGTATGATGTTTCATTGCATATTGTTGATGTTGAAAGAACACTTTGTACTTGTGCTGCCAAGTCGTTAGCAATTTCACTTTCATCTTCATTGTTCATGCAGGAAGAAGCAGCTGGAAGCTGACAGTGGGATTCAAATTGAAGTTTTCCTTTGTTAGTTATGTTATGGCATAAACAATTGCTGTTTGAATCCGGTTCCTCGTGGTATAACAACAGTTCACAATAAATTCCGCACATCATTATACTTCGTTTGTCAGTTCTGTTTGTTCTTTGTGATTTATGTTTTGCTCCGTCGCTTGTTTGACGAAGCCTTTGTTCTCTGTAGTCTGAATATCTGATTCATCTTCTTTTTGTTTCAGCTCTCCAAAATTTTCAAAATCAATCCATAACTATTGATTTGTTTTGAATTGATCATAGTTTAACGTTAATCAGAATTCTTACATCTCAATCACAATGAAAAGTGTGAAAATGTCCGAGCTTTATATGTGGTCTATACATAGCAAAACACATGGACATATCCCCCGTTACAAAAACAATTGAGCTGACAAGTTACGCACGGTAATTTCACAGTTAGGTGACCGGCTTTTTGACATTTCCAGACTGAAAAAGGTAATGCATAGTCCTCTCTTAACCTGCATTCCATACTCAACAACCCTTTGGAGTACATCCCATATTGCTAGATTTTGGTGAGGAAGTTGGAGTATCTCAGTGGGTTTGGACCGTTGTATGGGTAAACTACGATATAACTTATATTAAAATTGGCCTAAATTTTCGAACATGTCTAATTAAGGTCCATATGTTCAATTTCATGCGTTCATATTTGAGTGAAGTTTAAATTTACTAAATCAACTTGGATTGGACCAACAAGATAGCATCTACGAGATGGGTTGCCCAATTTGATTAACGAGTTTGACCAGTCCAATGCTATTGGGGGACCATCCCGACACGACAGGTTGTACTAATCCATCAAGTCGAGTTGACTCGCCTAAAACACTTTTATATAAGTCCGAATATTTAATGATGGATGAGGTCTTTTAAATAATTTACATAATAACTATCGAACCGTTCGATTAAATAGTTAGCACAAGTCTAATTGCTTTAGGAATTTGATTAAATAACCTTCTAATCAATCAAATAACAATCATCGTGGACTTTCATCAAATTACTATCTACGTGCAACTCAAACTAACATCTGATTCAACAATAACTAAAAAATATCTTTAGACAATAAAACTAGAATTTGGGAGGGTTTTTTCCCAAATAATCAGGAACAACAAACAACCCCACCTAAAATATAGAAAAGATATAAATAATGGCGACAAAAATAGATGAAATCCCCAATTCATATTAAATAATACTTCATCATTCAAATTAATCGGTCGCTTCTTCTTCCTCGATAAATGAACCTCTCCAGTCACGTTTACAACGTTGATTCATGTTTTCAAATCAGATTTTGTAACCGAACTATGATTTTTTGGGTAATCTCCAATGTTGAATTAACAATTAGAACTGGAAACGCGAAAAATCAGATGAAACAATCGAGAAATGGCAAATGCCTAGGGTTTTGACATGTAACAGGCTTCTTCATGCAATGAAGATTAGAGATTTGATTTGTTCCATATGGGTTAAATGAATTATATATCTGATTCATTTATATATTATTAACTTTTTTTAAACGACAAACGTGACTCGAATCCCTCGACCTATTGATTGAAAGAGAAACATCTTACCAACTTAGTTGCGTAACATCAATTATATTTTATCCATCTGACCCATTATATATTAAAATAGAGTCAGTAATCCCGTGTAATTTAGATTGTTTAATTTTTTTAGTTAGTCACCCCCGAACTTTCTTATAAATATGTCTCTTAAAGTTACATATACAATCTTCAATATACAACTTCAAAGAATTGTAGTACTTTACTTAATTTAAACTCAATGAGTTACCAATAGTTTCAGTACTGAATTTGTAAAAAAAAAAAGTGCATTTAATAAGAATTAAAAAAATAGTTGAAATTTCGGGTACCCAAAATACCTATAATTGAGTACCCGGTTAGATACAAAACTCGAAATTCGTACCTGAAATACTCGCTCGTGCCCAACCCTTTGGACTAATCCGTTATTGATTTATGAAACTTATTCCGTGGCATTATTGTCCAAATGCGGGGGACGTTTTTCTCAATAGGGTGTTTAGTAGGGAGACCTGGTGTGATTTTTCCTAAGTCAAAATCAAATCAGAATCAAATTGAATCTTCTCTACTATTCTAAAAGGAAACTAGTGTGAAGCAGTTGTTACACAAATTTTTTCCCACATTTACCCTTCTAATTTTAATTAATGGTTACGGCCATAATACAATTGATGTGCTTGATTTAGGCCCCTAAAATTTAGGAAGGCCTTATATTTTCTCTAAGTTTGTTTTAATATGTATAGGTAGTATTAAATTTTTCGATTTAATTCCTTATTGTTGCAAAGTATTAAAATGTTGAGAGGTTTAAGGATTTTGTTTACTATCAACAACAATTACTTGTAACAGCACAATTAATTTACATGTTTATTTTTACCTATTATTTAAAAAAAGTTTTTCAAAATAAAAAATTATTTAAAGACAAGTATGTCCCAAGACCATTGACGACTTTACCAATTGAATTTTTTTGGTCAAATTAGCATGAATGTAAAAGTTCAACAAAAAATTTGAATCAATAAAAACAAGAACTTTTACATTAAAAGCTCAAAGCTGAAATCTTTTTAGACGATAAATTAATATTTTATAACTTTCACTTTTACTCTATACATCTTGATAGTTTTATTAAAAATAATATAATACGTAAATCTCAACCAAGCACGATATTTAGTCAACATAATTTAATAAATATCCGCATAATCCAATTTTACAAAATGAAATACCATTTTCTAATAGAAGACCAATAAATATTTATGAAAGTTGAAAAACAAGAAATGCTTTGTACTGAACAGTGAAACAGAAACAAGTATTGTGAGAATTGAGAAAGCACACTATAGTCCTTGAGCAGATTTCAGTTCCAAGCAAGAGCAGGCGAAAATTCCCCACTAGGTTTGATTCAGCATTTCTGTATCTCTTCCATCGCATTTGTTTCCTTTTCTTGCTGAATATGAGCTTGATTTTCCGAGTTATGTTGCTTTCTCCAATTTCTTTGATTGTTGATAGAAGAAAATCAAAATAGGGTGTTTTTACTGTAATCTAGTGTATTTTCTAACTGGGTTTTTTCTTACTTAGTGTTATTGTCTTCAAGTGATTGTTTTGATTTCTGTCCTTCTTTTAGTGTTTTGGGGTTTAAGGCTGAACATGCTGTGAATGGACCATTTTTGCCCTTTTCTTCGTATTGCATGTGTTTGATTCGTTTTCTCATATTTCCTTGAAAGGTCATTTTGGTGACTATTAGAACCTCAGTGTATGAAATGTTTTGTTGGTGTGTTAAGATTCGGATGCGATTCAGTCATTTCTTTCGATGTGGTTCTGCGAAAGAAGTTAATAATAAACGTGGTATTCGGTTATGGAGTGGTTGAAATTTGAAGGGTCGGTTTACGCCTGTGAAGACAGAGAATGGATCTGTCTTAGGGGTCTGTGGATGTAGGTGCTAAGGTGTTAGTAGACCTTTAATTCTTAAGTTGTATAGTGTTCTGCCCCCAACCTGTCCCGTGGTGTATACACATTTACGGCTGCTATAAAATTAAGTTGTGTTAAATTTCTTGATAGTATATGCATCGGTTTTTGTCCATAACCATTAGTTTAGCAACGTGTACATCCCCAACGCACATCCTCATTTACATACCACCAAAGCTCGTAGCTACAACACATATCTGCCACTGTATGTGTCAAGCTGTAATAGTTTTTTTTTTTTTTGGACATGTCAGGTTCATAACAGTAAACATCTGCCAACGCAGAAAACTTTCGTGTGTATGTGTGGAGGAAAGAGGTGGGGGGGGGGGGGGGGGGGTTGTTGTAAAGATGTGGCAATGAAAAACCCAAAATGAGACGTGGTCATTGATTTTTGTGATTGTTTTCAGTTTACTATGCTATTTTTCTTCATTAAGTTTCTGAGAGAATTTCGTGTAGTTTTCATTAGCTTGTTTCTTAAAGAAAAACCAAATATGGGATGTGGTCAGGGAATTTGCATTCTCTTTACATCTTTCCATTTCCTCTCTTCATGCCCTGTTGAGTTTTGATATGGGGTGGTCCTTTTATCGTCGCCAGTTAACTTATTGTTAAAATATATTACTGGATGCTCGTGGCTATAAGTTATTACGTATAGAATTGTGCATGAGAGCAAAAATCGAGCATTCATGTTTATAGCAGTAGCCACACTTGCCTCACAGTAGTCACTCTTCTCACATACTCATATATCAGCATCCCATCATGTTCTAAATGTACTTGATAGTTTTTTCATAATGTGCACCTATAGTCAATATGCTGTTGCAAGCGTAACATCAAATACTTTTACATCAATTCTCCCAAATCAGTTCATTACTTAAAAGGAAAAACCTGAAGATCTAATTTACACTTTGTATATGAGATTTGCTCTATTCTTCTCACGTTCTTCTTCATCTCACTTGGAAAAAAATGTTTTAGATTCATTATTTTTTATTCTTTCATGTTTGAATGCTCTGTGATGGTTGTCTGGACCAGTATTCCCATTTGTTATATGGTTCGGCCTTATAACTTGTCATAATTGTAAAGTTTCAGGTTATGAATTGCCTCAAGTTGTTAGTATAATTTACTATCTTTTCCTGTGCTCTGCATGTAATATTGCTGGGGTTCTCTTTTGATAAAAGTTATGAATCTTCAGAACTACGAGAATCAGGGCATTTAAAATATATAAAAAAAATCATTTTACAAATCGTGACGCATCCTTTTAATTATATTGGTCATTGAACCTTAGACTTTGATATGTCTTTTTTATTAAGTTTCTTTTGAGGGAATATGTAAATACACTGCTAAGTTCTGGTGGTAGTTGTCTTGTTGATGTATTAAGGACAGAAAAAAGTAACTCTATAGTTTGGTATATGACTTAATATCATGTGCTGCTATTATTCTCTTCTAACTGGTGGAGCACATGCTGTTTAAAATAGCAGGTAGTAGATCAGAGAAATGTATCTCAAACCAAAGTTGTCCTGGAATGTTGTGATTCCAGCTGAGAAGATGGACGTGAAAGGCTTAATGCTCCAAAAGGCTATAATCATGGGCCTAATGGAAGTCTTCGCTGCTAAAAAAGCCACAAATGATCTAGGCTATTTCCTTGCTGTATCTACTGTTCAAAGCATAGGCGAAGGAAAGGTCAGACAACATTCAGGAGATGTACTCTTCCCAGTGGATTTCACATGCATTACATTCAAGTTGTTAGCAGGAGAGGTTCTAGAAGGTACAGTTCATAAAGTTCTGAACAAAGGTGTCTTCCTGAGGACTGGACCCTGTGATAACTTATTTCTGGCTCATAAGATGATGACTGATTATGAGTTCGTCCCTGGAGAGAACCCCTACTTCATGAATGGGAAGTCTGCCAAGATTGAGAAAGGGGTGGTGGTTCGTTTCAAGGTGGGTGGTGTGAGATTCCTGGAGGCTGTCAAAGATTTCCAGGCTCTAGTGAGCTTGGAGGGTGATCATCTTGGCCCTATTTCTTAGCTATAGTCGTGAAATGTGAATTATAGTAACTAGTCGGATCTATCTCTAGTTTGGTGTTGGTTCATGACTTTTGCTAGACAATTTAGTTATCGTGTAGTATTGTCTGACTGCAGTATCACTTATCAGCTTATTTATGCAACGAAAGAATCACAAAAACCTTCTTTTGTTAGTACATGGCGATATAATCAGTTCTTACGATTTTTATCCTTTACTGATCCATCAAATTTAGACAGCTACAATAAAACTAGAGAGGAAGGAGTCTGTTTATCCCCTCTATCAGCAAAAATATCAAGAAAAAATGTGTACAGAATCAACCATATCTCTCACCTTTCTACATATTTATGTTGTCATATAATTAAATGAACTGTGCCTCTCCAATGAACCTTGCAAGATCACCTTCTTCCTGTACTCGTCCGAGTTGACCTCCGAGTCTGAGTCACTGAGGTGCGTACGAGTATGGGAAAAGTAAAACCATGTCGAAGTACATGCCAATATGGCAAAAACCTTTCCCCATACAACCACACACAGCAAACAAATCATAAAACTCATCATGCCTCCTGTCATGGTACCGGGATCATGGGTGGAGATGCAATACTTGCCTGATTCTTGTCCTGTTAACATCTGTTGCCTATATGGTATTGGCAGATTCGTCTGTTTCAAGTTAATTGAGTTAGACCGCGAGTTGGAAGAAATGGATGAGGACCTTGACGAAGATGTCATGACAGCGGAGGGAGTCGAGGAAAATAGTAAGGAAGGGGCTGAACTGCTTCGCAAAATTTCTTCAGAGCCCATGAGTAGTCCCTTCGTCTTGGCGACATTTTCGCTTCTTGATGGAGATGAGTCGGTACTAGAGCTTGATCGGCATGAATCTTTCTTGACCTTCTTGCTCCTAAGTCTCTTCACCTGTTCTTAACATAGATGCAACTTTCTATCAGCATGTGTGCAAACTTTTTACCTATGACCATGAAGCTCCAAGATACCACATTACCATATACACTTCATTCTAATGTTGCATTCCACATCATATCTCATAACGTCTACAAATATAAAAAGGTTTATCCATATCATATTCAAAAAAGAAATATCATCTTAGTGACGTTGCTTTAACAAAAACGAACAATGGAATCGATAATCATGTAATCTTTAATTGGTTCAAATTGCATTGGACTTGAGTTAGACTTTTGTTAATATTAGAAAAAGGTTCGGCCTTTTGAATTCTCACCAATGATGTCTTAGAGAAAGCGGCCAAACCAGAGAAACTCCGGCCCAACCTTCGCTTGGGCGTGGGCGGAGGCGAGGAAAAAAAGCAGTCGAATGGAAGTTCATCGTCAACAACTGTGGGTTTAAAACATTTAAAGAAGATTTCCCGCCCGGCCCTATTCTTCTTCTTCTTCTCCATGGGAGGCAGAAAAACAAAATTGGTTAAATTTCATCCGTAGAAGTCCATTGGAAATGGAAGAGAAATGGGGAGAAGGGAGATTAATATGTGATTAATGAGTGAACGTTGAATTAGGAGAACATATGATATAGGAACATCATGTTAGAATACGACGTGGCGTTTTAGATTCTGAGTAAGAATTTATGTTCCTTTGTTTGGTTTCATGATCCCACGCAAGAACAATTGACCATTGACGTGGACCAGAGTCCAGAGACACTGTACGTACAAGGATATGGATATTGTTGTTTGAATACAAACTCGGTTACTCCCTACATCCTAATCCTAATGTAAATACCAAAATCTATTTCGTCCTAGATGAAATATTGAACGGAAAGTTCATATCTTAGGAAAAAAAGTAAATAGACATTTTTAATAAGAGTTTATATTATACAAATAAATTTAAACGAGTACGAAACTACTAAATCAATATATTCATTAAATTGAGTTCATAATTCATTGCGTTTCTTCGAGGGAAGCACTTCTTCCAACTCATGATGAACTAGGAATCTATGATGATGAAATTAGGTTCATAGTACCACAAAATGGATTGTTCAAAGAGATGTTTTAAATTAAAAGTTTCCGTATGTATGTTTAGGTAAAAAATTAAATTAGTGATAAAATAAAGAAAATAATAAAAAAATATATCAACTTTTTGTTGGGGAAAGGTATGATAATGTGTTAATGAGATTTTTACTCATTTTTTAAGGTTTGATAGTTTTACCTTTAGAGTTTTGTATGATGGACTCGTTTCTTTATAGTTCAAGGTGGACCTTTTAAACTGTTATTCGTATAATGTACAAATAAGGACATTTCTATGCACTTTGTCCCACTATGAACATAAAAACTTCTCAGTAGGCCACTCTTATTAAATTGTTGCAGAGCAAACACAACAACTTTAATTTTTCTTTTTGATAGATTTTGGGCCAAAAGTCATCAAGAATGTCATACGAGCCACAAAATTAGAGCATTGATTTCAATTTTTTTTTTACGTTAATATTTAAATTTGAAAACACTAAATTACAATCACAAAGTCTTATGAAAGACGGTCTCTAATTTAGAAACGACCCACATTACCAATAACATCATCTATTGTATTAGTTAAAACGTCTATTTTAACTACATAAGTCTTATTGTATTATTAAAAAACTGTAATGTTGAGAATATAAATGTTTTAATTAATAACATCGATGATTTTTTCAACAATATATGTCCGTCTCTAGATAAATTATCTAGAGACTTGTTGCTCTTTATTTATGAAATCCTTCTACTCAAAATTGTGTATATGGGTTGTATCCAAGCATTTACGGGGAGGCCTACACACAGAGCCCAACATATTTGGGGTCAATTTTATATATCCAAATAATGAATTTCTAGAAACAGTTATATGTTTGGTTAATGTGCTTGTTGTACTTGTTAAATATTTGTATTTTTAAATTTATGCTTCATTATGTTTTTATAGAATTTAATTAGTTTTTATTTGATGTTAAAAAGAATGAGTTTTTTTTCATTAATTGATATAAATCATCTACACACATTTGTATTTAGTGTCAAACATTATATAAAACTCACTCCAATCATTTATATTTATTAAGACAAAGCATTAAGTTTTCACTTCAACTTTTTTTTAAGAACACAAACGAATTCATTAATAAATTAAAGTTTACACGGAATATAACAAAAGTTTGAACTCTAAGGTGTACCCATCTCCTCCTATAATTCAGTACCAAAACCAAGTCTACATAAACATTTTTAATCTATAAGAGCTTTTGATTTTAAATAAAGAAATAAAAACCAACATTTTTTTAATCCATAAAAGTTACTTCATTTTTAAATAAATAAATATACAAAACCAACATATTCCTGTTATTTTAATTTGTGGTCATTGATTTACACTATACACAATCTATACTAATCACATCCCTACACCTACACCTACACCTATGTTCATTATATATATTATTTAAAAATAAGACAGTTCAAAATTAATTTTAATTTTTTTTAATTTTTTATTGTATTTAAATATTAATCTCTCGTTTTAAGGTTTAAATTTTTGTACTTATGGTCGAATGTTTTAATATTTATATTCAAAGACTAAAAATTATCATATTAAATAACTGCACATCGACCTTTAAAACTTGAGTGGATATTGTTATTTATAAACTAGTATAGTAAATGATAAGCAGTGAAGATGATGTATAAAATCATAAACCCTAGCCGCTTAAACCTTCTTCCTAAAACCCTAATTCTAGAAAGAAAGAATGGCTCTCTGCAACAAAATCGGAAGCATGTTGAGGACCAGTGTCTCTGCCAGCAGGGTGTCTAATGCCCACTCGTCCATGCTTACCGCCGTTCGCTGCATGACTACCGAACTTTACGTTGGAGGACTCTCTTTCAACACCACTAATGACTCTTTGAAACAAGCATTTTCCCCCTATGGTGAAGTTGTTGATGCTAGAGTTGTTGCTAACGTAGTATCTGGGAGATCAAAAGGATTTGCATTTGTGAAATTCACATCTGAAGAAGATGCTAAGTCTGCAGTGTCGTCCATAAATGGACAGGAGTTGGATGGTAGAGTCATTGAAGTTAGTGTTCTTTGAACTAAGACCACCTCGCAACAACTTTGGCGGTGGGGTCAGATCTGAATTTCACAAATGCAAATCCTTTTGATCTCCCAGATACTACGTTAGCAACAACTCTAGCATCAGCAACTTCACCATAGGGGGAAAATGCTTCTTTCAGAGAGTCATTAGTAGTGTTGAAAGAGAGTCCTCCAACGTAAAGTTCGGTAAGCTAGTACTATTTTCGATTATCATTTAGGAATGCGAGTATTACTTCTAGTATGTTTCTGCTTCGTCTTCATGTCTCTAGTTTTTATTTTTGTAGTCTGAATCAAAATGTTGGATGGCTTATGGCTTATTTGCTTCTATTCTTAAAAAAAATAAAATATGATGTATAAAACAATATACCTTTTGATTATAAATATTGTGGACTTTAGGTCTTCACGACGTATTTATCCACGACTGACCATTTTTATCCATAATGTTATGCTTTTTGAATATTAACTCTTTAGCAAAAGTGGAAATAGGTGTGGGAATGATTAATCCAATTCATAGAAATAGTATATCACAAGTCTCCAAAATCTTGATTTTAAGTGTTGTCAATCAAATTACAAACACAAGTACAAAGAATTATGAAAAACCTATCGGATGGAAACTAAGTAGATCATCAAAACGAACAAAAACATCATAATTAATAGTCGTGGCAATAGTTGTCGTTTGATCTCCATTTAGTGATTTTCAAGATGACACATCTAGTTTATCATTTTCTGCAAAACTAAATCGTAGTTCATCTTAACATTATGTCATGGTGAAACTAATCCTGATATTTATGGAGGATAACTATGGGAATTGGATATGAGGATTTGCCGGAACAAACAACAATCAATGAGACGAAATTACATGCTTTTTTAACGGGGCTTGAGCTTGCTTGGGGACGCAGAATCCCTGGTGGAAATTGACTCCCGGCCTTAATGAGTGATTCCCGGCCTTAATGACCCGCTACATGAACTTAAAGAAATGCTACGACAATGTAAAAAACTTTTTCGAATGACCTGGTACATTAATGTGAAGAAGATTAATAGATTGGCCAACTTTGGTGTCGATCGATTAATTAAGTTAAGCTATAGTTGAATTGGAAAAATTAAACTTTGGCAATCATCTTCGAAATTAAAAAAATTGAATGAAATCGAAAATATAATTTATGAAAAATATTTATAATGGCATGGCGTATAATACCATATCCGTAACACAAAATAAACAATCTCGTTTACAAACTTGAACGGTAAAAAAGGGAAAAAAACTTAAAGTCGCTACTAGTTATGTAAGCACTTTCAGCCTTTTACCGAGTAGTCTTCTTCTCCAAGTTCCACTTTGTTCCTCTCAACAAAAACAAAAACCCTTCTTCCTCTCTGAACACTGAAAAATATACTATGGAGCTGCTACGAGCCAATCTCTCTAAGGTTCGAATTCCTGAGCCAACGAATCGCATCTACAAGCACGAATGCTGCATTTCCTATGATACTCCGGTAATTTTTCAGCTCAATTTCGATTCGCTATTATGCCTTTTGTTACTGTATTTGTTCATTTCATGTAATTGATGAGGGTGCTGTGTTGCGGAATTGCGTTTGTGGTTGATTTAGGTTTTTCAAGCTCTTCTAGGGTTTATGTTGCGTTACAAATTGAGTTGATGTTTGTGTATCTGGTTGGTTTTGAACTTATGCATTTGGTTTTTGTCACTTTTAATTGATTTGTTGAATTGGATTTTGTACTGAAAGGCTCTTATGTTTTTTCTCATTTAATAGTTTAAGAGTTGAGGAATCGGTACCTGAAAGAATACTTACTGTTTTATGCTGGCTGATGTGTTTTTGTTTTTGGTTTCTAGGTTACTTGTTGTAGTTTTTGAGGCCATGTCTTAGACATCGTCTCCAGTTGGGTTTCCAGTTTAATTGATTCGTCAGATTGAATAAGTTTATTGGTTATAATTGGAATTGAGAGCCTTTTGGTACTAATGTCTGAGTGCGGAACTGTGTATTTAAGCGATTTGTGTACCTTGCTATAGTTTATGAGTATATCTAATGATAGTTTTATATCGTGTTCTAATCTAGTTTTCTGCTCTAGATTCAAGTTGCATTTATTCTGGGCGGTTGTTTGATTATGGGTTTCATGTCTGACAGAAATCAGTGGGCGGACTATTTGTGGATATGAATACCTTTCTTGCGTTCGGGAAGGACTTTGTAGGCTGGAACTACGAGAAGTCTGGGAACCCTGTTTATCTGCATATAAAGGAAACTGAAAAGCCTGTATCCGAGGATAGGCCTTCGAAGAAACCGACACTTCTAGCTATAGGTATGGAATTAATTGTAGCTCAGTCAAAGTGGTTTCGATGTTGACGAGATATTTTAGTAAGTATTGGAATGAAACAAATCAGAATCTGTGCTCCATGCCTTGTTCATACGTATTGAAGCTCAGCTTTATCCGCCCCTGCTTGCTGATAGTACCTTACAACTTAACCTCATAATATAGCTGTCCAGGATGTTTTTTGTTTGAATATTCCCTTTATTATTTATTTTTATTTCACTAGTAGTGTCCTTGATGTATCCGTATCCTTTTACTAGGGACTTTAATGTTTCCATGTATCCGTTTTGTACCCATATCAGTATCGGTGCTTGCTAGCGACTGGGTACTCTTTGACATCATGTTTCCGAATGAAAACGAGATTCAGCATGTTATAATATATCTCTTCTTTCAAGAATAAATTTCCAATGAAACATATGTAGCTTCAATTTTTTCTTTTAACTATTAGCCATTCACATAATTTTCCTTAAGATTTTCTGGCCTATCAAAAGATCATTAACATGCTACCCTCATTGCTCGATTTCCTATATACTATTCTTTTATGTGCTCTTTAGGTTGGTGTATTAATTGAACATTACTGAGCCTTGGACAAATTGGCACAATTATTGTTTGTAGGAATGGAAGGAGGTTTTGATAACAATAACCCAGAATACGAAGAGAGCTACCAAATCGTCATTTTGCCAGACTTTCTAACCCTTCCTTTTCCCTCAGTGGAGTTGCCGGAGAAGGTACTTTCTCTTCTTTTTGATATGCATGTGACACCATAATAATTTGATGCGCGGTCAAGTGAATGATATTAAATCACCCGAACAGCTGATTATGCATTTATGCCTCATCTTTATGTGTCTTGCAGGTTAGGTTAGCGGTTGATGCTGTCATTATGAATACTGGTGCTGAGAAAAAAGAGCAAGTTGCAGCCTGGACAGCTGATACTAAGATTACCAGTAAATATGCCGAGGATTTGAAACAACTTGACAATGGGATCACAGTTCCTCCATCTGGCTGGAAGTGTGAGAAGTGTGACAAGACTGACAACCTTTGGCTCAATCTAACTGATGGATCCATCCTATGCGGTAGAAAGAATTGGGATGGAACTGGTGGCAACGACCATGCGGTTAACCATTACAATGTAACTAAGTATCCCCTAGCTGTGAAGCTTGGAACAATAACTGGTGATTTAGAGGCAGCAGGTAATTCTACTTTCCTTCCGTATTCATCCTGCACCCACTCCATGTCATTTTGTTCTTTCATGATTGTGATATACTGGTATGGGATGTGGTCTCTGATGATATGTAACTTGTTTCCGAGCTTACGTTTTTGTTTGGTGTCAAAATTCTGTTATCTGACTGGTATCCCTGTCTCATGCAATATTGGATACTGTATAAACCTAGTTAAGCTTTTTTCTTTTGTATAGCTGGTATCCCCCCATTTCTGTTGTGGTTGGTTTATATTGCTTGTAACAGTTTATACTCTCTACTTCTATAGTACCTTACTATCTTATCACAAGCGAGAAGTAGTCTGCTTGCTATAGTAAAATGGTCGTGCATAAAGTTTTAAAAGATGAATCAGACTTCAAATGAACTTGTGTTGTAATTTTATTGTGCTTGGAGGAGAGTGTAAATTGCCATGCTATCTGTGGCGTAGTTCATCAAAATTATTTGGAGAAAATCACTAACTTGGGCAATATACCGGCACTTTGGTTGTCATCGTGATTATGGACTTCAGTTCATGTTCGTGGATTTGGACATGTATTATATATGGCATGCACTTCAACATACATGATGTAGCATGATTTGAGTTTTGTTAAAATAACATGTGATCCTTGTATTTAAGAAAAAACTTCAAATTTATCTACTCCCATATCTTATCCAAGTATAATCAAGTTCAAAATTTTGGCAGCTCAGATGTATACTCCTACGATGAGGATGCAAGTGTTCTAGATCCACTTCTTGCCCAGCATCTGCAACATTTTGGTATTGACTTTTCATCATTACAGAAGGTAGGTTGCCTAAACATTAACGGTTCTAACTTTCTTTTTTCCTGGAGCGTAGCTGTATGTGACGTGTATTAGTAGTCATTCAGGTTCTATTATCTATTGGGACATGTGAGGATATTGGAATCCATGCTGAGCTACCTTGCATCACGATTTGTTTCTGTTTTTAGTTGCTTGGTTTCTTCAAATACTTCCCACACTTATCTTAAACTATATCTACCACTATTTACCTTCATCAGTTCATTCCTATTTTCTATCCATTTCTCTTTTTGTTTTTCCTGACTAAACAGGCATCTACTACTCTAGCTATTTGCTGTTTAAATCTGTTCTTACGTTTGATGTCAAAGAATAATAGTTCCTTATGTTCGTCTTATGTCTCCACTCAAAGGCTGCAGCTTGATAGTTATTGTCTTGACAGTTATTTGCGGCTTCGCAAGATAAGGCTTTTCATCTGTTTTTTTTTTTTTTTGTAAATTGACAATACTTCATCAAATGTGCAATTTCTGGATACATTAATTAGACGGAAATGACAACTGCTGAAAGAGAACTTGATCAAAACACCAACTTCGACTGGAACCGTATTCAAGAGAGTGGACAGGATGTTGAACCACTATTTGGACCCGGTTACACTGGGCTTGTAAATCTTGGAAACAGGTTATTTGTGAATATTATTCTGTCTGCTAATTTCTTTACTGTTTCATTCATCATGAGGTGCTAAATGTTATCCTCTGCAGTTGTTATATGGCTGCTACGATGCAGGTTGTGTTCTCTACACGTGCCTTCTGTTCAAGGTTGGTTACTGCTATTGGCTTTCAGTTAGTAATAGTAATATTTATGACATGAGTAACTAAGTTCTGGTGTAACTTGGACCTGGTTCTAAATGTTGGTTACCCTTTGTATTTTCTCCTACCACCACGACTTAGATACTTTCTGGAACAAAGTCTGAAAGGGGCTTTTGCGACAGCTCCTGCGGATCCAACAGTGGACCTGAACATGCAATTGTAAGTGTCTATACCTTTTTGTTGTATGAATTGTTATTGGACAAATAATGTTTATGTTAGTACTTGAAAAATGCATAAATTATTCTTTCTTCTTTGGATTTTTTCTCTCCTCATTGGGTATAGAGATTTTACGAGAAATATGACGTCAACTTGCTGTTGGTTGGGGTGGGTTGGGTTGTTGCTTGCTTTAGTTCCTGCACTCTGATGGGGGGCTGTTGAATTGAAGAAGCAAAACATTTCTTGGCAACAATCTTTTTTGTATTTACCAGCTAGATCTTCCAGAATCAGTGGCGAATCTAGAAACAAATTTTAGGTGGGTTGAAGATTGACATGAATTCGTAATTTTCTTGGTGGGTTGAAGTTATAATATGTATTCGGATTTTATTACATCAAATGGAAGAATCTGATATAAATCAGAGGAAGAGAATCAACCAAAACTAATTTTTTTTTTTGGTTGGGGGGCTTGAATATGATATAAATTATAACTGTAACTGCAACATTACTCCCCTCCTATTATATCATAAAATGTTTTAGATTTTTCACACAAATACTCTCTCTCTCTCTCTCTCTCTCTCTCAATAGTTTTGATAAAAAATTGATCTCTTGGATAATAACTATGATAAATATATTTACTTTTTTTGTAAGAGTCCAACACAAAATAAATGAAAAGGCTAAATCACATGGTAGATACTCCTAATAGTCAATACGCCAAAATATCTTATAAAAAGAATATGAGGGAGTATATATTATCTTTTCAGTACACATTTATTTTGCACAGGTGTCAAGCTGGGTCAAGTGACCCCGTCGTCCTGGCATAGATCCAACACTGTCCAGATGGTGGCCGCCAATATTCTTCCCAATTACCCCTTAGGATTTAGGAATGAAGGACATCTACTATAAATTTCTGTTAATTTTTTCCTGATCCAACAAAGAATGGCATATACTTGGTTCAGTTTATTTCAGGAAGTCAGGAACTATTAGGTTTGATATTTGCCCAGGTAGAGTAGTTAGAAAGGTTGATGGTGAGTGTTATATCAAAATTCAGATATAATGGAAATTATCTATAACAGGGTATTGACAAAGATAACGTTATCCATCATGAATTCGGTTGTCAAATGCAATTGTTGTGGATGTATAGGACGCATTCTTTGGGCTATTATGGCTTGATATGTAGAGAATGAGTTCTCAAGTGATGCATTGACTTCATGGAAATATGAGTGACATAGCTTGCTTATAATTGCTCCTTTTTATGTGATGGGGTATTTTCTAGGTCTGAGGTAACCTACTCATGTCAGAACATGATTCTAATTCTAATGCATTTAATATTCCCAGTAATTTCCCTATAGTAGCTAGTGGCCTAAAAGTGTATGTACAAATTGATACTCATACTCCTTTCTGTATGATGGTTAAAACTCTTGTTCTTTTGCAGAACAAAGCTTGCTCATGGCCTCCTTTCAGGGAAATATTCCATTCCTGTCATGAAGGTATGATCCCCACATGTTCTTTCAGGCTTCTATATTTTAGTTTTTTTGGCTGAAAATGACTGGTATATTTGGTTCTCAGAAAGGTGGTGCTGCAGATACGGAACCCACTGTAAGCACCTTTCCACTAAGTGTCTGCTGCCTCTACTAGTTTTTGGTGATATTCCTTGTATGATTGATGTTACTAGTGAACTGGATGGATTCACATCTCAGTAAAATTCTACTTGGGAATAATAGATGTAAAATAAAATAAATGCATTCATAGCTTTAAGTTTTCCTTGGTACTAAATCTTCAATATTTTTTCTGATTTCATTTCCAGAAACAAGAAGGTATTCCTCCCCGTATGTTCAAATCCGTTATTGCTGCAAAACATCCTGAGTTTTCGACTATGAGACAGCAGGTCTGTTTCAGTTGCAGATTGTTATTAATTACTTAGTTTGAATTGGTGTTGCTAGTGCTGTTTTTGTTCTGTAGATGATAATAGTACATCTGTATTAGGATGCTTTGGAGTTCTTCCTCCATTTTATTGACCAAGTCGAGCGGATCAACAGTGGGAACCCCAATCTTGACCCCTCGAGGTGTTTTAAGTTTGGTGTTGAGGAGAGATTGCAATGCTCCTCCTCTGGGAAAGTGGCTTATAATAAAAGAAATGACTATTATCTTTCATTAAGTATCCCATTGCATAAAGCTACCAACAAAGGTGTGTTCTTTTTCAATTGCTAGACTAGAGCATGTCACCTTTAGAATACTATATCTGTTGTGCTAAATTGCATATCTCAAAATCTCAGATGAACTTGAAGAGTTCCAAAAATTAAAAGCTGAGAAGGATCTAAAAATGGAAAAACTGTGAGTCAAAACCCTCTCTCAATGAAGTATGAATGGTATCTACTGCATAAATTTCTATAATTTGCATTCCAATTTACAGGTCTCCTGATGAAATTGTACGCCCAAGGGTGCAGTTATCGGACTGTCTAGAGTGCTTTTCTGCTCCAGAGGAGTTGGATGATTTTCACAGCAGTGCTTTAGATGCCAAGACAACTGCTATAAAGTGAGTAGGAGTCTTGCCATTTAATGGCCTGACCCGTAGGAATATTGCTCCATTTGACTTTGTCCACTTACCCCTCTACCGAGTTCTCATATAAATTGTTTTTGTTGTTTACTTTTCAGAACTTCTGGTCTGACATCATTTCCTGATTATTTGGTATTACACATGAGGAAATTCGTCTTGGAAGCAGGCTGGGTACCAAAGAAATTAGGTACTATATACATATCTAATTTTACTTTATTTTTTTAAATTGCAATTTATTTGGCCAAGTGTGATACTAGTTGTGCCGTTCTCTTGTTTGATTTAGATGTCTACATCGACGTACCTGATACTATAGACATCAGCAATATGCGCAGCAAAGGCCTTCAACCTGGGGAAGAATTATTACCCGATAGAGGTATGCCACCACTTGTTCTCCCTCTTCTTCCTTTTCTTGGGGTAAGTTTTTGATGAAGTTATTATTTTTTGGCTTCTGGGTGGACTTCAATTGATTTTTATTGCTACTGTTTTAGAATTTAGACTTGCTCATAGCATATTAAGATTTGAAATCTTAATTGTTTTGTTCCGTCTTTTACTGTTCATTGTATTCTTGTCATCTCTATACAACCATCATGCCAACTAACTAAGCCCTGTCCGACGTCATGTTCATTTACTATTTATACTGCTTATATGGGCTCGTAATTTTCTGCCATATCTAGTCATCTGCACCTTCCCCTTCCCCTTCCCCTTCATTCTTATTGAGAAAAGGGATTAAAAAGGGCGTTGGGGATATATATGATTGAGTCAATGTTGTCGGTCATTTCAATGGAATTAAATTCTATTTGTCAGTGTAAACTTACTTCGTAAGAAAATCATATCATTGTGGTTTGTGTGTGGGAATTACTCTACATTGCTGCCTTATTCCCGAACAGTTGCAATGTCACCAGATAAATATAACCCTGAAAGAGCTCCAAGTAAATGTTCATCTATTACTCTTGACTGCTACCTGGAGCTGCATTTTTCACCTGTGTATATATAATATTTTTGGTGCTAGTTTCTAATTCCTGTGGTTATGTGCAGCTGTTGATGATGATGTAATAGAGGCTAATGAGGATATTGTCTTGCAACTTGTATCAATGGGTTTTCCTCATCTTCACTGTCAGAAGGCTGCCATTAACACATCTAATACTGGAGTTGAAGAAGCAACAAATTGGTTGTTTAACCATATGAGTGATCCAGGTACTCATAATATTGAGCTTGCAGGAAGCCAGTATTTGTAAGTTGATAATTTTTTGCAATATTTATGGACAAAGATATCTCAAGCTTTTTTTTCTCAGACATTGATGAACCCATCATGAAAAAGCAGAAGGACGAACAATTTGTTGATCCTGCCAATCTTGCAACTCTCTTATCTTTTGGTTTTGATGAAGGAGTTGCCCGCAAGGCACTTCAGGCAGTGGTAACCTACTTTTAACTGTGTTAATTGATTTTGAGTTGTTTACAAGGATACATTTGCCTATGACTGATGTTTAATTTGTGAAATCTCAATGTTATTCTTTACAGGGTGGTGATGTAGAAAAAGCTACTGATTGGATATTCAATGCTCCTCCTGAGACGTCAGCTATGGATGCTACACCAAGTAGCAGCGGGACAGTCGATGCTGCTCTACCTGATGGAGAAGGAAGTTAGTTCTCATCAAACTCTTATTTCACCTTTGCTATATGCTTGATCATAAGCTACTTCTTCCCTCAGACTTTCTTAGCTTATAGTACTGCACTACTGCCCATGTAGTTATTTTTTGGTCAGGTGGTATATTTTGTAAATGCCCTAGGAAAATATGCAAAAACATAAATTTAATTCTAGCTAGACATATCTACCATAATAGAGTAATAGTAGTAACTTGGACACCCCAATGAGTAAAATCTTTGTGGCTTTGCATCTAACCACGGGTGGTCTTAGCCTCCCCAACAAAACGGTTTTTCTTTTTCAATTTTGCAATGAGTAAAAATCTTGGTGTCTTTGCATCTAACCATGGGTGGTCATAGCCTCCCCACAGAAACGGTTTTTCTTTTTCAATCTTGCATTACCTTTTTGAGCTTTTGATGAGTCTTAACATTTCGCGCCACCCAAATCTCTGAAGTAAAATATGTGCACTCCGTGAATTCCATTTCTGGCTCCATCTGTGTGTCTAACTTCCACATTATTTAATTCTTTTGCGTTAATTCTTTTCCTGGGTCAGTGATCTTTGTTCTATGTTAGTGTGTGCTACTACGCTACTAGTATATATATTCTGGGGATTCAATTAAGATTTGTATGCAACCTTTGCAGAATATAGGCTCCTGGGTCTAGTGAGCCACATTGGAACATCAACGCACTGTGGACATTATGTCGCTCACATACGCAAAGATGGTCGGTGGGTTATTTTCAATGATGACAAAGTTGGGGCTTCGAAGAACCCTCCAGTTGACATGGGGTACGTGTACTTCTTTGAGAGAATCAATAACTGATTGACTTGAATTGACTGGGTGTGGAGCAACACACCCCCTTAGAATTTCTTTCTTATTATACAATTGTATTTCCAAATTTTGAAGATTTTCTGCTTGCCCCAATTATGAACTGGACTTTAATTTAAAATAGAAGAAAATTGAGTAGAACTTCAATTCGCCCCGACTTCTTGGTAATGCTCTTTATTTTGCCATACGCTGTTCATCTGTACTATTAATATCCGATTTCTATGTTCTAGATTTATTATTTCGTCAGGGGTCGGTCTCTTATGTGTCACTAGTCACTACAAATGTAGCGTTGTGTTATAATAAAACCTCTCGCTCCGCTCTCCGCCGGTCAATTACAATAGGTTAAGCCAAAAGCGAACTAGCTAAACCAACTCCTCGGAGAGACAATTCACCGCATTAAACTCAGTAACTACATCAACCGTATAACTGAAACTTTTGATAATGCACATAAGATTTTAATTTACTATCTTGTGGTCGATGATAACTAACTTTGATCACAATTATTCTTAAATTATAATTGATACTCCCTCCGTCCGTCCGTTCTAGTAAATTTTATACATTTGTCATTTTAGTCGATCCATCAAACTTTAAATCATTACTAAAAAAAGAAGTTACTCCACCACTAACAAGCAATAAACAATTTTAACTTTACACAAAAATTATACATTTTACAAATAAAAGTATATTTTTCACTACCTTCTTTATTTTTTATAATTATTTTAACTTTTTTAATAAAATTACGTGTCAATTCTAACGTATGAAATTTGATGGGACGGAGTGGTTATGAAATTATCAAGATTTTCCTACTTGGGATGGACTTGAGCGAAACGATGCAGTCCATTCGGTCGGAGTGTAGACTGCAGAAATTTGTTTTAATGGGTGCTTGTTTGATAAACACCATTTAGTGACTTGTTCGCGAATAGTCAAATATGGCATATCAGATACTTCAAAACTATAGCTATACTACTTACTTCATTCCTGAATAAATGATCTTTTAACTTTTCGATACGGAATTAATGTGCAGTATAAAATGTTGGAGACAAATGCATATGGAGTATAAATGAATTAAAAATGTTGTAAAAATAAAAACAATAAATTTGTAATAGAATATATATAAATAAAATATAAAATATTGTTCCGGGAAGAAGGGAGTACTAGAAGCCTAAATTTAAGAGAAGAGGATATACAAAATGTTTCGACCATACTACTTTCACCAAGAAGAACATCTAGCCATAGGAAAAGACCGCCGTGGATCAGGATCGACCAATTGAAGAACCAACCTCCTAGTGTTAAGTTCTAATAAGACATACAAACACCCGGCAACTTAGAGGCTTATCCTTGGAGTTATAGGAGCATTTTGTTAACTAGTTGAACTCCGAAGTACCAAAGTACTAACAAAACAAGTTGAATCGAAGCCAGACTTATTTTGCACGTGGAATTTTCTCGAAGAATCTGATACAGTTATTAATCTTATAATTATTTAATATATTTATAATGAATCTAAATGACTTAACTATTTTCATACCACTATCATAATTCAATTTGAAGTAATACCTTTGCTCTCTTTTTTTCTTGATCTTGAATCATTGCGGCTTAATAATGAGTCTGTCACATTGATGCATGTTGATTGTTGATTCCTCCTCATGTAATTGGGAATGATAAGCAAGCAAATCGGCGATTATCCCGCTTAGCTTACTCTTACCCATGTTCGGCTGGCTATATCGTGCTACGGCCGTTTAAACTGTCGTACTGATGTACGTATTATGTTCATTGCCTCTATTCATGCACTTGGCCTTTCATATTCTCCTGACTATCAATCATAAGTTTTATCTTCTTCAAGTATATTTTACTTTTAGGGATCATTAGATTCAACGGTTTGACCCCAAAAGATTAAGTAGCAAAATATATAATTTATAGCAAAAAGGTGTAATTAAAGTCCATAATAATTTCTTTGGGTATATTAATCAATGTAATGTTATTGGAGTTATAAAGTGGTCTAGTGGCAATCAGTTGAGATTATATACAGAAGGTGTAAAGTTCGAACCGGTTGGAGTTATAAAGTGGTTGAGGCAAGAAGTTATAGAACCTCGATAATGATAATTGTACATTATTATCTAATTAACTTATTAAAAAAATATAAAAAATCAATGTAATGTTATGAATTATTATTATCGTTATTATTGTTGTTATTATTATTACAACAACCACAATTTGTTTACAAGTATTCATGATAATCATTGCTGCTTGTTGCTACTACTAAAATGGTTTCTCATCATTACACTCATTAACAAGAACAAAGATAACAGATAACTGTGGTTTTGTTATTGAGAAATCGTACAGTTATAGTAAATTAACAAAATACAATATCAAGGACTGTTTGACATGGCATTTGAATTAAATTTTAGTGAAATTGTATTTAAAATAAAATTGAAATGGAGGTATTTGGAGTGTATTTTAGGCCAAATCACTGTTCATCGAGTCAAATGAAGGCATTTAAATTCTTGGCCAAACAACCCTAATCATCGTTGTTAGTTCGTTACCAGAAAATGAAAGAATAGTTTTATGTTTATGTACTTATACATATACAATAGTAATGTACGTCTCATTAAAAGATGTCGCACTAAAATATTATTATAAATTTGAATTAGATGTGTTGAAATTCCATTTGCTGTTGGTTGTGGAAGTTATATGGGGCCTAGCTAGCTGCAAGTTGTTTTTCTCTAAATTGATAATTATGCTAACAATGATTAATTAGTTTTGGTAAGAATACTCCACAAGACCTCACATGAATTAATAATCATGAGCTAGCCAAAATTCATGCCCGCCCAATAGCTTAGCTTATCACATGCGAATGAGACCGTACATATCATAACATAATATGTTATGGAGTAGGCCATGACGTCAAATTCCCAATCCACATGCCATTCCATGATACTAGCTACGAAGTACAATTTAAACGATGCCAAAACTACTAAATCTCGATTTGTTACCTCGCTGGAATGGCAATCCCCCACTCATTGATTATTTTATATAAAAAAATTCAATTGAAAACGATCACTCAAATTTTATACCAATTAGTTATAAATCCGACAAAAGTAACCTCCAAATAAACTACATAATTTGTGATTTCGTTTTAAAGTTCTTGAAATTACATTTGTATTTGCATATCAATGAATTTGCAGGGAGTATAAAACTAAACTATAGTAGGCATGCATGTTCTTTTCCTAATTACTTGGTGAAATAAACTCTTCAATGGATAATCGCCATTTAAAACTTGGACGGAGGGTTCTTCATTTGCTACTCCATACTAATTATCATATTAAACTACATTATGTGACTGATTGGTATAAAATTGTAATTAAATTCGTTTGAATAGTGGAGATTTGATGAATAATGATTAAATTATAATTAAATTGTTAAAATTAGTATTTAGTATAAAATTTAGTTGATCATGTTAAAATTCGTGTATGGAGAAGAAAATTTAGCGTGAATTGAAGAGTAAATATAGTAAAAGGAGAGATGTTCCTAATCTATAGGAAAATTCAATGTCATAATAATGGATTGGTTAGTGACTTTTGTATAAATACTCCAAAATAAAAACAATCTCACACAAAAACCATAACATTCAACTATCTTTCTCTCTTTAAAAAAATCTTAGAGAGAGAAACACATACGTCTTCTCTCTCCCTCCCTCCCCAAAATTTCCTCCCCATATCCACCGGCGACATTCGTGGCGGCGCCTCCTCATTCGATGATAATTGGGAGAATCATCTCCTTCGAATTTCAACGATTTCGCCGGATTTCAAAGCAATTTCACCGGATTTCGAAACAATTTCACCGAACTTACTCAAATCCATTAAAATTCAAGTGAGTTGATCAATATTTTGTGGTTTTTTAAATTATTTTCTCATCTGTTATGTTGATTCATGTTGCTTTTTTCAGTTTGCATCTCATTCGGAAGTGAAAATCGATCTCTTATTTTTCGTTTTTCGATAATCTTACGGTATGATTTTCTAGATCTGAAATTCGTACATTTGAAAATTTGAATTATTTCACGCAGATGTTATCTGGTGTTTCGTTATAGTTTAAGAAGCATTGATATATTTTTAAGAACTATTGTTATTGTTTTAAGACTCGCCGTTGTACAGATTAATTTCGTTTTTTTCTCGTTAAAATCAACTAGAAGTGATATTTTACTTTTTATTTTTCATTTTTTTTGATTTTACGATATGTTGTTTCCAGATCTAAAATTCATACAATAAATTAAATCATTTAGTAAACATATTATTTGGTGTTTTGTTAAGGATTTAACATTCTTATGATTTTAAAAGCTAGCGGTATGGTTTCAAGCATCTTTGTAATGTTTTTAGTTTGTATTAAATATTTCTATCTATTATTGTTTTAGCGAATCCGTTATATTTTTAAAATATGTAATTCTAGTTTAAGGAGCATTATTAGTGTTTTTAACCCATGATAAAATATTTAAGACTTAATTTTTTGTCAATACTTTGTTATAGTTTTATGAGGCACTGTTGTAGTTGTAAGTATCGTTGTTATAGTTTTACCTTGTGTTTAATATTTCAGACTGTTATAGTTTTAAATAACGTTGTTATAGTTTCACAGACCTATTATTGTTGTTTTAAGTAGCAAAGTTAGTGTGTTGAGCATCTTGTGAAATATTTATGGATTTAATTTTTGTAAATGGTTTATCATAGTTTTAAGAGACATTGTTATATTATTAAAATATATTGTTATGGTTTTAAGTATCAATATTATCGTTTTTAGCTTGAATTGATTGTTTTCGCATGTTATTTGATTTAACGCAAATTAAAATGTTATAGTTTCAAGATCTATTATTATAGTTTTAAACGACAATGTTAGTATTTTTAGCCTATGGTGGAGATGCAATATTATAGGTTAAGCATCAATGTAGTTTTTTTTAACTTGTATTGCATGTTCGTATGTCTTGTTATAGTTTTAAAAGGTATTTTTGTGATTTTAAGATGCACTGTTATGGTTGATGTTACTGCACTTATCTTTTCTTATCTTTAGTAGCTGCATGTTATTGTTTCTAGCGCATATGTTATAATAGTCATAAGATGTATTGTTGTAATTTTAAGCATCAAAGTTAATGTTTTGGCTTCGTCGAAATATTTATGATTTAAGTTTTTGCAAATATTTTGTTATAGTTATAAGAGACACATTTATGAATTTATGTAATGTCACTGTTTCTAGCTTGTGTTGCGTGTTTCTACTTTGCTATAGTTTTAAAATGTAATGTTTTGGTTTTGCGCATTAATGTTACTGTTTTTAACATTTGTTGTATATTTATTATTTTTCTTTAAGCACCGATATGATAGCTTTAATGAGAAGTATTATGATTTTGCGCAAGTTAATGACTATTTTATGAATGTGTAATGATGACATCAAGTTGAATGATAGATCTTTCAAAGTTACAAATGCAGTATTGAAGCAACAAGCACATGCAATAAAAATTGAAGGTTGAAGTTCACCAAGTTTGATTGGAAAAAAGAAGAAGCTTATTTTAACAAGTCAATGCAATTGCATAAAAATGCCCAATGAAATATTTTTTAATTTTTTTTCTACAAGAATATATGTTTCAAGATCTTTGGATGGCTAAATGTTCATCATTTAAAGCTTGTTTATTGTTATTTTAATGGCTTTTTTTGAACTTTTAGACTTGTTATGATTGTTAATTGTATGAGATTGTCACTTAAAACTATAACATGTTAGTATAAAAATATCATGTACGTCCTTAAAATCATCATACTGTATGTTTAAAAATTAATAAAAGAGATTAAAACTATAATTGAAACTTACATTCACGACGCATAAAAATTATCATATCATTTCTTAAAAAATTAACAAAATATATAAAAATTGTAACTGAGACTTTCAATACTAATAACTTAAAATCATAACATAATCTATTAAAATTATAATAAAAAAAATGCGTCAGGCGATTTTTAAGAAACTCGGCCGGTCAGACCGTTAAAAACTAAAAACTGTAAAGAATTATTAAAACTCTTGCTGTTATTATATTTTAAGAAAATCTTTCCGTTTCTAAAACTTTGATGTGAATTGAATTGTATTGGAGTAAATAATAATTCAATTATCATGATCCAAACAAATATAAAATTAATTTTCTCCTCTACAACTCCAAATCAAACAAGCAGTATTAAATATTTAGAAGCTAATAAAGTCAAATATGTGCAATTTTTTTAATGAGTTCAAACTAGCTTATATATATAGGATTCAAACTGTCTCACTCCTCACCAAATCAAGAACACTTTTCTTCTCAAACTTATTACTATAACTTAACGTTTTTATCCAAAAAATGGTCTACAACATCTTATACCTTCACTTATTTCTGTCACTCTTTTACATGGCAAAGGGCGGAGTAACATACAATGTGGTCACATTTGGTGCACAACCAGATGGTAAGACTGATGCGACGCAGTCATTCCTAAAGGCATGGACATCGACATGTGGTTCGACTAAGGCTGCGAAAATGTACGTTCCGAAGGGTCGTTACTTGCTCAAGACAGTGGAATTTAGAGGTCCTTGCAAGAACTCTGTCAAGGTGCATATCGATGGCACGTTGGTTGCTCCCATGGACTATCGTGTTATAGGGAACTCGGGCTCCTGGATTTTGTTTATTAAGATTACCGGACTTACCGTTGTTGGAGGTTCATTCGACGCTAAGGGTGCTGGCCTCTGGGCTTGCAAGAAGTCCGGCCAGAACTGTCCGAACGGAGCAAGGGTAAGTTTGTCATTTTACTATATCTATCACTATGATAACGAAGCACAACTCAGTTGGCAGGACACTTCCTTTAATCAATAGGTTGGAAGTTCGAATTACATTTGCTATTAAAAAAAAAACCATATGCAGTACTGCATAGCTAAAGTTCTTGAGGTACTGAAGTTGAAAACTATTACAAGTTGACATATATGTTCTTAATGATAGTGAATTGTTTGGTAACTGAACTAACCTATACTATATGTTATGGTCACACACTAGCATTTCTTAATGATAGTGAATTATGGTACTATTGGATGTAAAAAAAATGTTCAAAATGGTGTCTCCGAAAAACTAATTAAATCTCAATTATGTTGCAATTTATTTTGCAGACGATGACGTTCAATTGGGTAAACAATGCTCTGATCACCAGCTTGACCTCGCTTAATAGCCAGTTTATGCACCTAGTGATAAATAGCTGCAACAATGTGGAGGTGAGCAGTGTGAGAATCATTGCCCCAGACTCAAGTCCGAACACAGATGGAATTCATATCCAGTCCTCTACTGGGGTGACCATTTCAAATAGTAACATAAAAACCGGGGATGATTGTATCTCAATCGGTCCTGGTACGAGGAACTTATTGATGAATAAAATACAATGTGGGCCGGGACACGGAGTCAGGTACTTCTTAACACCACTAGTTCTTAGCACACCACACCATCTAATGGTCCTAACCTCATCATTCGTATGATAAATTTAACATCATATTTATCTAATCGTGTGGATTTTTATATATGCTGGAGCAAGATTTTTTATGATTTTACTTCTGATGCAGCATCGGGAGCTTAGGACGAAGTTTTAATGAAGATGGCGTTGAAAATGTTACACTTGCAAATTCTGTATTAAATGGGGCGGATAATGGACTACGGATCAAAACCTGGGCTAGGTCAAGCACAGGGTTTGTACGAAACATTAACTATCGAAACATAGTTATTCGTAATGTACAAAACCCAATAATAATTGACCAAAATTATTGTCCCCGCAACGAAAATTGTCCTTATCAGGTGAAATGTCTTAACTATGCCAGGTCTATTAAAATAAAACATTAATTATTATAATTTTGACTCATTTTTTAACAATGTTTTTCGATGATAACAGAGTTCCGGGATCAAGATTAGCCAGATAACATATCAAAATATCCAAGGAACATCTGCAACACCAATTGCAATGGTGTTTGATTGTAGCCCAAGCAATCCATGCAGTGGAATCAAATTACAGGACATAAAGCTCACTTATTTGAGCACAGGAAAGGCAGAATCCTTGTGCAAAAACATTGTCGGATCATCCACCGGCCTCATCTTACCGAATAATTGCTTGTAATTTTTTAGTTGGTGTGTATCAAATTCTTCGATAGACCAGGTCTAATCACGTACATATAGATTATAAATTGTACGTAAAGAAAGAACTTTTTAGTTTTTGTTTTGATTGTATAGAGTTAGAAGTAGTGAAGATTAATTCTAACCTAGAAGTAACCTATGTGCACTTAATTACTCTGTATGATCATGAAATTAACATCTTCGATTCTTCTGATATTTGTCTAGGTTAAACCTTCCATGTATGATGTATTTGTACATTTTTCTCATTGCCACTAGTAAATTTTCCCCTTTTCATCTTGTCAGCTATGGTAGGCGCATATAAAGGTGGTAATTAAAGTAGCTTGTAGCTGTTATGTTAGTCGGGATAATGATATCCGACTTGGTTCAACTCGTCACTAGGTTGAGTTAAAGCTCATTTCTTTCAGAAGTACATAATTACCTCTCCACATGTTTGAGAGTTTATATGATATTGAATTCTAATATAATATTATAGTATCTCGTTCACACACAATCTAAATTCGAATCTTCACGAAGATAATTTTTATTCCATATTAAATTTCTACTCCTCCTTAAAGAGGTTGAAATCGGTCAAGACCTACGATTGCGGAAAATGTCTTAAGTATTAATATAAATGATTGGATTCTACACCCTTCTATAAGTTGGTTGGTGCTTGTAGATGGTACAATTTGTTAATAGATATGAACCTTGAGGTTCGGAATCAAATCCTACCGTCAACATATTCACCGTAATAATTATTCACTCGTTGGACCTCCTAAAAAAAGTTAAAATGAGTCCACAATTGAGATGGAATGCCAAATTAATTTAATACTTTCCAATTTAAACATTCAAAACATCTTTTCATAAATTATAATTTTTAGATGAGATGAGATTTTATCAATTAATACTTTAACATTTAACAAAATTAACCAAAGTTAATTTAGAATTTGAATATTAACCATAACCAATCTCATCCAACACTACTTAAACAATTCAATTAACAAATTATTAATATTCCATTTGATATAACTGAATCTAAAACTTATTTTTCTTTAATTATAAATCTTAGGACCTCCACGGACGTGGCTTATAGTAACAATCGGAGCAGAGCAAAGCTCGCGATATTCCTTGCCCTTTTCTTCCAAAGTTTTCTTCAAGTCTTTCAATCTCTTAAATAACCCGTCTCTCCTAAGATAGGTGGTAGTACATTAAAACCGACATATTATTCAGTCGCACAAATAACCTTGTCGGTGAAAAAATCTATCTAGATCCATTAGTAACCGGGTACTACAACGTATATAATATAATTTCCTTTTTTACAAATCACTATAATACTTCCAAGTTGGGATATATAAGTGCGAATGTTGTCGTTTGGAAATTAATTTGTGCTAACAACTTATCATAGTCGCAATTTTCAATTTGGATATATGATAGTTGCGGTAACAAAGTTCTTCGAGACTTTGTTCCCAATGTCACATGATCAATCATGCCCAAAAAGTCTACCTGCAATTATTATCGAATTAATTAAACAACAATGACGACGACAAATTTGTTGATTTGGTAATGATAAATTCTAATATGACATATATATGATTAAATACAAATACCGCTTGTAAGAGTTTTAAAGATATCGCACATTTAACCATCTTTTAAGTACTCCTCTTATATAAGAAGAGCACAATCTAACATTCATCCTGGCGAAGTTTTTCATTTAATTTAATTGTTCTAAAATTTGAACAACCTACTCTATCATAATACTAGATAAATAGCATAATTTACATATGATCACGCTATATTATTACTTAAATTTCATTTTTACAATTCAGTATTATTAACATAAAGAAGTAGGGGTTGTATGCAGGAGATGCAGAGTTCAAATTCCAACAGCGTTATAATTATAATGTGGTACCGGTCGAGATAAGGAGTTATAATGTGATATTGATGATTGTAACTTATAATATAATTAACTTATAAAAGAAAAATATAATTCCAAAATATTTAGGAGGGTATTGTAGACAATATTTTTTTTAATTGCTTGCATATGTTGGAGGAGAATATGTGCAACAAAATGAAAAAAGATGCATGTCATGTTCGTTTTCATCTAGCTAGGTCAACTAAAAGTACTTAACATATTGTACAAAATATTATTGAACCCATGTTCTTCACCAATTTAAATAATTTTAACACAATAATGACTTGACTAATTTTTCCATTCAATTAATCTAGAATCTAGAATAAAATTATCCTAGAATAAAATGACAGATCGAAAACCTCAAAAGTCAAAATTCCAACATAATGCAATATTTTCATTTCTGGTTTTAACCAACAAACTATATATATAGACCTCAAACTGTCTCTTTCTCTACAAAATCTAAAAGCACTTGTTCTTACCTACTTATAAGTTCTCAACAAATTAAGTATTATCCAAAATCATGGTTTCAGCACTATACACCATTTTATACGTTCACTTATTTGTGTCACTATTTTGCATAGCCAAAGGTTCATTAACATACAATGTGGTCACTTTTGGTGCTAAATCAGATGGTAAAACAGATGCCACACAGCCATTCCTAAAGGCGTGGACATCGGCCTGTGGTTCGACTAAGTCTGCGAAAATGTATGTGCCGAGTGGTCGTTACTTGCTAAGCTCAGTAGTGTTTAGAGGTCCTTGCAAGAACTCAGTTAAGGTACAAATCGATGGGACGCTGGTAGCCCCAATGGACTATCGTGTTATAGGGAACTTGGGTTCCTGGATTCTGTTTATTCAGATTGACGGGCTAACTGTTGCTGGAGGTTCCTTTGATGCTAATGGAGCTGGCCTCTGGGCTTGCAAAAAGTCCGGCCAGAATTGTCCAGTCGGAGCACGGGTAATTTTGTCATTTCACTCTAATGTGCATGGATATATGTAGTACTATCAGTCTATCACATTGTTTTAAGGCCTACACTGTGCTTCTGAATGATATCCTAAATGTTGATTGTGTTTCAACATTTTGCAGTCGATTACGTTTAACTGGGTAAACAATGCTACAATTAGCGGCTTAACCTCGATCAATAGCCAACTAATGCACATCGTGATCAATAGCTGCAACAATGTGAAGGTGAGCAGTGTGAGAATCATTGCCCCAGCCACAAGCCCAAACACAGATGGAATTCATGTGCAATTCTCTACTGGGGTGACCATCGTCAACGGTAACATACAAACTGGAGATGATTGCATATCAATTGGCCCTGGTACGAGGAACTTGTGGATGGAAAGAATACAATGTGGACCAGGACACGGAGTCAGGTAACTGCAAATTTTCTCACCCCAATCTGAACAATGGTTGGAGCATGATTTCTAACGATTTCGCTTCTAATGCAGCATAGGGAGCTTAGGCCGAGATTACAATGAAGATGGCGTTAAAAATGTGACCCTTGTAAATTCAGTTTTTAGTGGTGCAAGCAATGGAATACGGATCAAAACCTGGGCCCGGCCTAGTACCGGGTTTGTGACAAACATCAACTACAACAACATACTAATGCGGAATGTTGAGAATCCAATTATAATTGACCAAAATTACTGTCCAAACAACCAAGGTTGTCCTCATCAGGTAATTACAAGGCTTTCTTTTTTACCTATCTGAACCTTATCAACACACGACATGTTCTCTAACCAATATGTAAATATGTTTTCGACTATGACAGGGTTCTGGGATCAAGATAAGCCAGATAACATACCAAAATATCCAAGGAACATCTGCAACACCAGTAGCAATGGTGTTTGATTGTAGTCCAAGCAGTCCATGCAGTGGCATTAAATTACAGGACATAAAAGTCACTTACTTGGGTACAGGAACGGCACAATCTTTATGTAAAAACATTGGCGGATCATCCACCGGCCTCATTTTACCCGTCAATTGTTTATAAACTGACCATGAGGTTCATCGATAGCCCAGGTCTAGTCGCGTATATAATTGTAAAGTATAATTATGAGTTTTCGAGTTTTGGGATTGGGTTGTATATATAGAGTTGAAAGTGAAGATCAACTTCTGAACGGGATGTACAATATATCTGTATGAAGAAGTGAATCCGATAAACCTCTTACTAATCAAGAAGAAAATCTGTTTTCAGATACAGTTACACATGTCTGAACTTCAATCTGGTTGGTTAAACTTCTACCTATACATTATAAGCCCAGACTTTCGACATATTTCCAACATGATCAGAGAAGTGCCTTTGGCCTAATGCCAGATCTCGTGTAAACGATTTCACCTAATGTTGAGCAGCAAAACAGAACAAAACAGAACAGAACAGAACGTTTCGTGTTTGATTAATTAAACCGAAGCCTAAACATGAAAATGTATCATTGCTTTCAAATTAAGTAGTGCAATACTGATGAATGTAAGGACAAGCTATTTTAGCCTAATATGGTGCATTTACCTTAGAACATCACTTTTAAACAACAAAAGGCAAAAGTTGCATACAAAATTAATCTGAAAGAATATTAACTCAAAGTGCCCGATAACCAAATGAACCTATAATATAAACAAGGTTGGTTT
>JAYMSP010000753.1:0-42130 GCA_036897095.1 Plantago elongata | reverse complement strand
TACTTCTATATAAGGTAGTCTTTGCCCAATCCATTTTTCACAACACTCCCTCTATACTCCATCTCTACTTTTCACAACACTCCCTCTATACTCCAACAAATCTTATAAACTACATTTCCAACACAAAATACTCCCTCTATACTCCATCTATATCTACACTCTATTTTTCATAACACTCCCTCTATACTCCAACAAATCTTATACGTAAAATATGAGCGAGCCAAATGAAGAAAGCGAAGCGGCATACAATGAATTCCCAGACTGCACGGATATTTTCATCAACAATCATATTTTTGATACTCGAGAAAGGACGATAGCATGGACACGTGTCATCGGTCGAGAGGAAAATATGTTTTTCGCTATCTCACATTCTCGACCGAAACACGTGTACATGGCATGTGAGCGTGTTTGTGCTCATAGAGTCACGACGACAACAAGTCCGGGTGCTAAATCCAGAAACTCATCTGGTACTAAGAAATTATCTTGCCCATTTTGCGTGAAGATCGTGGAGAAGGAACTGAACAAGTGGAGAGTTGTTGTGCAGGAGAATCAGGAAAGACACAATCATGAACTCGGGAAATACCCACATTGGCACACTTCCATATCGAAGTTAACCGACGAAGAACGCGTGCGAGTAATACAGATGCTGCGTTCCGGAAAATCGCCAAGAGAAACGCTCATTCAGCTTAAGATTGAATTCGAAACTAACTGCAGTGGGTTACGACACATATACAATGCCGATCAGAAAGCTCAACGAGAAGAGATGGGTGAAATGGACCCAATGGAATACTTTCAGTATTTGTTACGACAACATAGCTACATATATTCTACCATCAAACATCCAGGTACTAATATAATGGCTGGTTTTTTTTAGCTCATCCTAACACAAAGTCATTAGTGTGGTTGTTCCCTCAAGTTGTCCTCATGGATGCCACGTACAAGACTAATATGTACGACATTCCCTTAGTAGAAGTGATTGGCCGACACGACAAAACTACCACATCGCTTTCTTCTTCATCTCAAACGAGAAGACATCAAGTTATAATTGGGGGCTTACACGACTGCTAGCATTGTTCACCGGATGTGGTGTCTTACCGGGGGTATTTGTTACGGATAGAGAGTTTGCTGTAATGCGTGCCATTGAGGAGGTTTTTCCATAACCAAAACACCTACTATGCCGGAGGCATATAGGTAAGGTTGTTTTGAAGTGTTTAGCAGGTTTACTAAGTGCCACTGTTTCCAAGAGGTATGAACGTTCGGTGATGAGAAAATGGAACGCTATCGTTTTCGCAAGCACTCCGGAGCTATATGAGCAGGATGTTGCCGAAATGGTAGAGGCATGGGGGGAGAATCAACCTCAGTTCATCGACTACTTGCATAGAACATGGTTGGACCCATACCGCACTAAATTTTTACACGCTTGGATGAAAGACATCCTGCACTTTGGTTGTGACACGACCAACAGGTAATTCAATTTCGTTACTATATTTATTTGTTAACTACATTTATTCCGTAATTTACTACTATAGTTGTGGTCAATGGTTTATGCTACCCGTACTAACATTCAACAATGTAATTGCAGGGTCGAAGGAACGCATGCTAGGTACAAGACATGGTTGGGAACTTCAAATCGAAATTTCACCGGGGGTTCCCAAAGCTGCATAACCTACTTGAAATGCATTATGATGCTATGCGCGCTGAGTTTGAGAAATCGCACACGAAGCATCCACATCTTCCGGTCCATGGAATGTATGGCATGCTTGGAGGTGTAGTTACACATCTTGCTATAAGGAAGATGGTCCAGGAAAGATCTTACGTTGACGCCAGTGAATGTGATCACGCATTGCGTACCAGTTGGGGACTACCATGCGCGTGCGAGCAACAAGAAATAAGTTTGAACATTAGGCGAATCAATCCAACACAGATGTTCATGTGTTTTGGAGTACACTTCATTTGGGAGAACCATACCAGACAAGGCAACAAAATGTACATGACCAGTTCGATAGTTGGGCAAGGGACCGTATGGAGTCTGCAATGGAGGAGGAACTCAGGTCATACTACGATAAGGATAGCAGTTCATACACGTACCTGGAGGAGCCACCAATCAGATACAAGAAGACATCAGGCATAAATCCTAGAGCAATTAGTCAAATGATCATGTCGAGTTGGGAAGATCAAACCGGTAGGCAATCCCAAAGAAGTGCCTCCACAAACAATACAAGCACGAATGGAAGTACAAGTAATTCATTAAGATGTCAAGCTTATATGGCACCTCAAGGGCTACGCAACATTCGAGGATGGACTGACGTTCGTGGAGATGGAAACTGCGGATTTAGATGTATTGCACAACTCCAATACAATTCACAAGAATAGTGGCCACGTGTCAGGCAAGAACTTCTTCAGGAGTTGACGGACATCAAATTACTTTACAGACGAGAATTGGGGGAAAACCGGTACAGTGGTATAGCAAATGGACTAAACTGGGTTGCAGGATCATGCGTTGATGAACAATAATATTGGTTTACACTACAAGATATGGGGTTGCTAGTAGCTACGACATATCAACGAGTCTTCTGCGCATATGTAAGACTAGGGTCTTTCACATACTAGCCATTGGAATGTCTTACGGACATGGAATCAGCTTCCCCGGACCCCCCAACGGTAGAGCAGGAGTGGACAGTCGCATTTGCCCAAAATCATTGGTTCAGACTCCGCGTTGGTCGAGAAAGTACACTTCCACCACTATGGCCAAACTGGGAGTACGTAACTGAGGCAAGAACAATGCATTGGCAACAACATTATGCAGTTCGACTACGTCAGTGGTTTACGTTGTAGTCAATTTAAATTTTAGAAAATTGTTAGCTTTCGACTAATGCTATGTTGCATATTTTCATAAGGCAACAAAATGTAATTAGACAAATTAAAATTCCATGTTCTAACAAACAATTATTCCTCTACATTTATATTTCAATAACCAAAAAAAATTATCTACGAAGAACTGGCCGGTTTTAAAACCGACCATTTCATGAAGTGGCCGATTTTAAAACCGGCGACTTCTCGAGTTGGCCGGTTTTAAAACCAGCAGGTTGACGAACCGGTTTCAAAACCGACTAGTTCATCAACTCATTAAAAAAAATTAAAAAAATAAAATAAAAATTTTAATTGTCTTCAAGATATGGCCGGTTAAAAAACCGACCACTTCAAGAAATGGACGGTTTTAAAACCAGCCATTTCGAGAAATGGCGGTTTTATAACCGGCCATATTTCCGGATATGTCTTTAATTTTTTTTCGTTTCCTGCTTATTTAGTGTTACTTAACCGGCCATATGTTTTTCAAAAACAAATAATTCATACAATTTTTGATTTTTTTTACTGTTGTTATTTAGTGTTATTTAGCGTTCGATTATATTGTTATTAAGTTCTGATAAACGAATTTTTTCAATTCTTCAACAATTTTCGAAAAGTTTATTTTTGGCAAGGGGCATTTGCGTCAAGTTACAAAGTTTTTGTGTTGCGTTTAGTCGGAAACGTGTTGCGTTTAACATTAGAATCTCATGTAGTGACAACACACATTCAAGCACTTCCTTGAAGTATTTGTTTATTGTGTGGCCACTCCTGTTGAAGTCAGTTTCTACAACTCTTTGTTTTGTATGTTGCCCCAAAATTTTCAGAAAAATAGCTACTTTCTCCTCCAATGTGACATAAAGACTTCCTTCTAAGCCACCCCTATCCTTCAATAAAGTACATAACTGCTTGAAGAGTTCCCTATTCATCCTAAGGTTGTCTTTGCATTTCTTATCACTTATAGGGGTCAGTCTACACATATAAGCCTTAGACTCTTCTATTTTCAGGATCATTCGGTAACGAACGCCTCCTCCAGTCCTCCTTTTACGTTTACGGGGCAAACGGGGTCTAACACATTTAATGTAGTACCATGTCATGACAAGCATCATGCCATAGACATCACCACTATCAGCTTTATAAGTTGATGTTTTTGTGCATTCGAAAAGATCTCTAAATAAAGAAGTTGTTCTTTGCTATTAAACAAATACTTACTAGTCAATGAACATAATTCACATAAATCACTACACACATAGTATACACGTTGGATAATTGTCGTATTACTGTCATATTAGCATCTTTCGGACATAATTAAGACATCCTATTAAATGAAAAATGAAAAAAACCTAAATTTTGAACGATTGAAACCCTAGCATTTAATATATACGACTGACATTCAATTCACTTCAAATGAGTAGCAATAAATGATTTAAAAACTTAGAATCTTTGTTCAAATAATTAATCGAATTACCCCAACTCAAAACATACAATAATATCGAAAGAAAATAGCTCACCTTACAAGCTTCAATTACCCTTCGACTTCTCGCGAATCCCACCGAAAAACACAAGCTCCACCACCTGATGAATATAACGATATGTCAATATCAATATTTCAGCAAGCAAATTAGTACAAGGTATGTGAGAGAATGAAGCTTAACTAAAACTCAATTTGGTCGGAAATGGAGAGAAGAAATGGCGACTGCTGAAGCTTCTCTCAACTGAAAAAATGAGGGTATTTATATTGCATCTCTAGATTTGTAAAATGGGGGCATATTGGGGTTTGCATAAACTTGCAAAAATGTATTCCGAATCACATTTTCCAAATACGTGAGAGGCCATGTAATCGTAAACGCGATTAGTGGTGTATTTCGAAATGCAGTTCTTCTTAATTCGCGGACTTTCTTAAATATATTGGACCGAAACATACCAAATTAATCACTAATGCGAGTGTGGTCAGCACCCAAATACAACAACTCGCGAAACCAAACAGCCCTTAATAAATATTATTAGTACATTCGTGTTATTACTTAGATGCGTCATTTTAATAATTAACTATTTAAACCCTACTGTTCCCAGTTTGGAAAGGTTTTCCAATGGCTTCTGAAATTCGGACAGAAGAGAACAAACCTACATCGTCGATGTCGAGCAAGTTCAGCCCTGTTGGTTCTGTTCCCACCGTCTTTTACATACCCGATTACATCACACCTACTGAAGAGGAACAGCTTCTCAACAATGTACTCCAACTTACACCACTCGTTAACATTCCCCTTCTTCTGATTTTCAATTTCTCACCTCCTTTGTATTTTTCAAGTTCTGCAGATTTACAAAGCTCCTGTTTCCAAGTGGAAATCGTTGAAGAATAGGAGACTGCAAAATTGGGGTAATTATACTATTATTTTCGTTAGTAGTAATGTACTTTTTACATGGTCTTGATTTATAATAGTAGTAGGTTTAGTGTGTATAATTTTTGAGGAATTATTTTATGGGATTTGGCAGGTGGTGTTGTTCATGAGAAGGGTCTTCTTGCACAAGACTGTAAGCATACTGTAACTTCTTTAATTGTTAATTTGGTTTTTCTGCTATTTGTGTGCGTTTGCACCTAAAATCGATTCTTGTGATTGTAAACTGTAAGAACTATATGCACTTTGTTAAGTTAACTCGATATAGAAGAAATTGGTTTCGATGCTTCAAGCCTTTTTTGTTAAGCAGTAATCAAACCAGGGGATGGTTCTAAAATTTTGAAGGGATTATATTCTGGACTGTTAAGGTTAAAACTCCAGTAGATGAGGATGTGATATAAATTGTGCCTAGGTTCTGAGATCGTCTGATCTTTTGTGAATTCTATCTCCGCTTCCTAGTTAAATATTAAGTACAGTCGGTTTTCAGTTCTGTTGCAAATGACCCATTCAAGATGTTTTAGCTTGCTTTTCTGCTTGAATTTAGACGTGGTGGAAAGAAGACCCATTCGGTATGTTTTAGCTCGCTTTTCTGCTTTAATTCAGACATAGTGGACAAAAAAAAGAGTATTAACAAAACCTTCCAGTTTAGGGAAGTGGGTATAAAAAAATAGAATTGTGGGAACGGTGGAATCTTGTAAGTTGTAACCCTCGAGTCCTGACATGTGGTAATGGTAGTTTCAATGCAAATGAATAAACGAATGCTTGAAATTATACTTGCTATAAAAGAGGTGAAGAATCAACTTGTCTACATCTTGCAGTGCCACTTTGGCTAAAACAAATTACAAGTAGGGTTTGCAAGGAATCCGAGCTGTTCTCATCAACAATTAATCACGTCCTTATCAATGAGTACCTTCCTGATCAAGGAATTATGGTAAGTATTGAACTTTCTTGTACGTACTTTATGAATTAGTACTGCGTGTTAAATATTTATGACGCCTATATCATGACGGATGAGCTGTTCGTCTTTTTATTTCTGCAAAACAGTCGCACCAGGATGGACCTGCTTATGAGCCAGTAGTTGCAATACTGTCTCTTGGATCACCTATCGTTATGGACTTTGTTCCCCATCCTAGTTTAATAGAAAGTACTTCTGGCACTTCAGGGAACCTTAATATAGATATGCTCGATAAACCAGAAGATGCAGGAATAAATTCAAATGAGCCGTTGAGCGAATACCTTCCTTTTTCTATAGCATTGATGCCTCGCAGCTTGCTGATATTCAAAGACAGGGCCTATTCAGGTTAAATTATTTCATCTCATTTTTCTTTCTGGTACATTATCCAGAATTTAAATAAAGAATATATTTTTCCAGATTACATGCACGGGATAAAAGATTGTGAGAAGCATCAATATGATAAGGTCAGTTTTCTAAACCACAGTCACTAAAACTTCTCTCAGTTTAGTTTCATCTTTGATCACATTATAGAACTTCTATACATGGATTTTGTTTTTCCTGGTCAGGCCGTTAACTTTACGGAAGCTTTGGAACTTGAACTTCGATCGGATGTTGCAGCTGATAACAGCGAAGCTCATGGTAACAGTATCATTCACCGAAATGCTACAAGAGTTTCCTTGACATGCCGGGTTGTGAAGAAAGTTCACAAGAACTTGATAAAACTTTAGGTTTAGAATCGTAGATATAGCTTTAGTAGTCTTTCGCACCATTTATATGTGTTTCAGGAACTGAGGAACACATGAGAAGCAATAAAACAGCTAACTTAACAATAGAAACTTACCTTTTCTTTTATTCTTTTTTTTTCTTCTTTTTCTGTTTTGCAGCATTTGGTAAGATGTACTACTTTTTACGTATGTGCTGTGGTTTGTGATCAATTATTTTTCTTAAATAGTAATAATAGATTTATAAATTAAATCATGGTATATGTTACTTTTTTCCTGAACTCTGTTGGCCACCTCATTTTGTAGCAATACTTTTTTCCCCATTTGCATGCTTACATTGTTTTTGCATGTTTTGAGCTTTCAGAGAAGGTAAGCTGATACAGGGTAGAAAGATGTAGGAAAATGAAAGAAGACTTGCTCATGGGAGAAAGATGTTAAGGTTAGTAAGTTATTCCAAACTCATGTTGTACCAAAAAACCTGCCTCCTTGAAAGAAAAACCACACTTAGGCTCTTATCTGTTAGATTATTATTCGCAAAACAATGAAATGAATATCTTATAATAAATCTGTGAAGACACTTGTCGCTCTCTCAGACAATTAAGAAGAGAAGAAAAATAAATGGAAGTGGTGAAATTAACTACTAATACTGAATGAATGATTCAAGTGAGGATACGAACATCTGGTGGTTTCTTTAGACACCGGCGTACAGACCAACCTTGGGCAAGCCCTGGACTGCACCGCAGAGAGCCTGGGGTTCAGGAATGTTGTACTCATCCCTCAAGGATAGGTTGGGGGAGAGAACACTGAAGTAGAGCTGCTGTCCCAAGTATGCCCTTTCCATCATATCAGACCTCAAGTTCCACATGCCAGCGTTGTCCAAGGTGGTCATGATTGCGGCCCATGAGTTGGGGTACACGTGGATAGTGTGTCTGCTAATGGCATCAACCAGGTTGTAGTTCTTCCTCTTCTCAGGGGTCCACCTCCCAGGCTCGATGGCAACAGCAAAGAAGGAGTATCCGTCCAAGTGATAGGTCTGGATGGTCTTCTCACGGTTCTCAAAGATGATCTCGTGGAAGTTCCTGAAAGTAATGTTCACAACACTAGGGTTAACTACTATTGCGTTCAAGTTCTGTGGGGGCTCATCCTTCACTGCGTCATAGCTGAACTGCTTCGTGTTCAACAATTTCGCATTTGTGTAGTACTCAGCCAACTTCAATGGGGTCTCTCCATCAATGTGCGACACACCGTTAATGGCGAATCGTAGCTTGCCGTTAACAGTGGCCCTGGAGTTGGCGAGCTTGATGGTACGGGTGATGTTGATCTTTCCGTAGTGGTATGAGCCCTGTGGGTTAGGGCGGGCAGCGCTAGCGGTAAGGTTCCACCTGTAGGATCGGAACTGATTCATGGACCAGGCAATGCCGACAGAGTTCTCGGGAGGAGGTAGGGGGAGTTGAGGAGAAGCAGGGCCATTCCCATTAGCATAGCGGATGACAGCCACGGAGCTCATGGCCTTCTTCAAGAATCTGCTGGAGACAACGAAGTAATAATCCTTGGGATCCTTGTCGGCTGTGACCAGCACAGAAGCACACTGCCCAACGTGAAGGTCAAGAGAGTCGTAAACATTCTGGACGGTGTGTGATCCCTCCACCTCGACCAACTTCATGGGGTGGTCTTGGAACCTGAAGTTAACAGAGGTCCTTAGACCAACATTGCACACTCTGTACCTATAGGTCTTGCCAGGCTCCATGGTGACCAATGGCTCAACATTCTCACCGACTTTGGCGGACTTGCCATTAATGTGGATACCATCGGGTGTGCCAATGGTGCGTCCACTGTCGAGGATCTTCTTAAGGGTCTTGTGACCCTTGTTATACCAGTCTCCGAGGAGCACTGCAAACTCATCAGCAGGGTTGTCGAATGGAACAGGGATAAGTTCACGGCTGTGAACCTTGAGCATACCCATACCGCCAGCTGCCCTGTGAAGAGCGGTGGTGGGGAAATAGAAGTAGCTTCCAATCTGGTCCTTGACCTGGAAGCGGTAGGTGTAGTTGGTTCCTGGGGCAATGGGGCACATGGTACCCGCTGTGCCGTCCTGCCAGGAGTTCTTCCTCTGCTGGATACCGGCCCATGTTAGGAGCAACGGCTCGTCAAGCTCGTTGAACACGTTGACATAGATGTTATTGTTGGAAGTGCAATTGATCTGAGGGCCGGGGAACTGGCCATTGATGAGGATACCTTGCTGGGGGACACCTAGGGGGGCGATTGTCCCGTAGGTAACCTTCCAGTCGAGGAAGATGTAGGGATCCTCAGCGAACACCCCTGCGGTAAGGCAGAGGAGAAATGCTACATAGATCATACCCATGGTTTCCAGTTTTATTATGTTGTTTGTTTTTCCCTTTTTATTTTTTATTTTTTGGGGATATTTGCAAGAAGAAGAGCGTCTTCTTCCAGCAAGAGAGCTTGGAAAGAATGTCTGTTGGTGGTGTTTGTGTTGGGAGCTTTTTATATTGGGTGGTGTTGAGCAGGTGAAACAGATGTAGGTGCATATTGATTCTCTTTATTGTGGCATCTGTCATCACCATTTCCTCACTTTGCTCTGTTCCTTTCATATCTCCTTGTACATCTCTGGTTTGGAATAAATTCTGCTATTTCCAGCAGTTTTTGAATCACTAATAACTTGTTATCTTTATCTGTTTTCCTCTACTTTTAGTAATACACGAAATGTAGCAATTTTATTTTAAGTGGAAGGTTAATGTTTTAAATAATAATCATAATTTTTATCATTAAATCTGATTATGACCATGTTTGCTGGCCTCGTTTAGTCTATCCACGTTCCGTGAATAAACTTACATATTCAAGTAATATTATTTTAAATAGTTCCCTAGATATTTTTAATGTAAACGTCTTCATGAGAACATCAGTTTCTTATTTATATTATGAGAATAAATTTTACAACAATTTTGTCCAACTTCATACATTTACCATTTTTAATCGTTCCATCAAACTTCATACATTACTAAAAAATGAACCATTAACAAATAATAAACAATTTCAACTTTACATAAAAATTACACACATTGTCACTAAAAATACAATTTTACACACCTTTTACTTTTTATTATTATTTACCTTTTCGCATAAAATTATGAAGTTTGATGGGACAGAATAAATAATAAACGCTCTTCGGAAAGTGGAAAAAAAAAAGTGGTGTCATTACAATTTGCCTAGAAATGTTAGTGGATATTGTATTATAACATTGGAACATTAGTCCACTATACTTGTGTAAATATGATTTCAGAATTGTTGTTGCAAGTGATGCATACGTAAAGGGCAGGAGCTCTCACAAAACTACCATCAGGATTTCTGAAGACACATCCAATTCCTGCATGTTCCGGAGAAAATCCATCAATTTTCACTTCATGCAAAATCTGTTATCAGACACCAGGTGGTTGACATCTACAAAGAATCTGTTTTGTTTCTACTTGTTGCTTAGCAAAAAAAATTTCTTATATTTTCTCTGTTTTAACAGTGTTTATGCGTAAAGAAAGGGTTGTTGATGAAATTTATTTCTATGTTGCCAATTAACCAACCAAGCCATTAGTTTATAGCTAGATTGATCTATCAGCATTGCATTAAACGAGCAACTAGATTAAATTCCTTTCCCCTCAAGTTCAATAAGCGGGCAGGCACGTACGCAGCTGACTGGAGTTTTTGCAAATCAATGGATGGGTCTGGTAGCTGAGTTTACTATTTAATACATCACTTATTTCCTCTACTAAAAGAGAGGACGGGGAGCTATTCTCAATATGGAAGAATAACTATTTAACCCCTGCCAAACATGCTATACCAAGAGCTATTCGGATTCTTCTGCTTGACAGAGGATAAGGATAGCATCAAGCAACTGGACAAAACTAAGTAAAACAATCCATATTGGTAGATGAACTAGCACAAGGCTTCAACAAGCTAAAAGACAGTGTAACAATGTGAAAAGAAGATCTAAATGTATAAATATAACTTTTTTGCCCAACAAACATCATTGTCATTACGTAGTGATTTATATATAAAAAATAAAATGGTTCACTATAATCTAAAAAATCAAGCTCTCAATTATTAACTTCACAAACAATCACTGATTCAATGAGACACCCAATACTTCTTTATTCAGACTTAAGTCAAAGACAAATCAATCTTCAAACCACATTGACAACAGCAGTAGCAAGCGAGCTCACAATTGCACCCCAGACCAACCACAACACATGGTGCCCACACAAGACACTGTTAAAAAAACACCTCATATAGTTGTTGAGTGTGTTTATCCAGAATCTTATCCACATCCTACCTCTGAGGAGGGTCCACTGTCCTAACATTAGCACCAGTCATCCCCTCGATCCGATCCTTCGTTATATCCACAAAGTGACCTACCATTTCATGGAACTGTTTCAGGCCAGACAGCGGGAGAATGATTGACGAGCGGTCCGACCCCGTCACCTGCAGTTTGTGGTAAACCATGTAAAACAAAAGGCACGATAATTCAGAAATTACGTTTAATCGGATTAGGGGCGATAATAATATACAAACCTCAGATATTCTCAGGAAATGACCCCTGTTATTGCTCCCAAGATCAAAGAAGAATTTCTTTTGATCAGCTCTAATCACTTTGGAAACTCCTAAACTACCTAGGTCCTCAGATGGTGGCAGATCAGAAGAGGCATTCAAATCAGATGCTCGGCCAAGTTGAGAACTGTGGCTGGATATAAAACCAGCCCCTACATCGTCTGAAAGCCCAACATGGCGTTCTGGAGCTTCAGGGTTTGGCTGAAGTTCAAAAAAAATTAAATCAAGAGTTTGCCTCTGTGCCACCTCAAAGGTGACCAGGGATAATATACATGGAACTGCTGAAAGAGATTACCTGATTGGGAAGGATGAAAAGCTGTGATGCTTCATTTATTTCTGCCAGGATGTTCCTAAATGCAGACCATCCTTCGTCCCTGGCAGTTCCTGCCGGGACAATGATGGTACTGCGGTTTCGACTGACAGAAGCCTCAGATATCTGCACATTTACAAATCACTTAAGACATACATAGACTCTGAAATGCAGCTTTTATAGCAAATTGTAAAACTTCATGGTGTATGATGCATTTGAAAACTCAACTTCTGGCAACAGAATAGTACCACAAGAATGCAACAAAGAGGACTGGTCCAATTCAAGAATTATATTAAAAAAGTATGCCGGCACCAAGTTGCAAACCCTTCAGTGCGAATAACAAGAAAAGCAACAAAACCCATAGACAATTATGGAAAGAGAGGAAGAGGAAAAAAGGTGTATGTAACCAGACAGATCACAAGAGAAACATCTAACTGGTCTGGTATACCTTCAGGGCTTATAATAAAGAAACTCTAAGAAGTACTATTTATAAAGATGCGGCACAAAAGGCTGGATAAAAAAAAAATTAAGTTTATAGTATATATACCTACATTGCAGAGAGAATGGGGTATTTTAAGGTCATTTTAAGCAGGTTTTTTAAGGAACTTCTATCCATTCATTTTCGTTCTAGAATGAATGGGGTATGAAATGCAAAAGTTTCCAGGGGGCTAGACGAATTGGAAGCCATAAACTCATGTATAATATCTGCAAAGCTTAAATTGTTCAAACTGACCTCATGATTCACGGTGTAGCCATGTTCTAGTACAATATAACTAAGCTTGGTGTACATCAAAGTAAAACAGTGCATTCCGTTATTTTACAGAGTGCAGCATGTACATGTAGGAAAACAACTCCCCAGGTCAACATCCTGGGCTTGTATAAATCATTATTTTGCATCATTTCCTATCAGTTGAGTCTGGTATGGATGGAAGTTTAGTTAAGTTCCTAATTAAATAGCCAATGGTGGTTTTACTTTAGAGTCTCACAGACATCATCACCCCTTCATGACCACAAAAGTATGTCCCACGTAAGAAATTAAGGATATATTGTCAAAGGTTATGGAGAGGCCACTTTGGTCTCAAGGCCTGCATTCTCAGAAAGGTTGCCACTTGATAGGCTCAACTGAGAGATGGATGAAAAATGCATCAATAATTTTTTTTTCTTCAAATTGTTAGATTTGTGAGATTGGCAATAGACACCTTTGTAAGTTGGTACTTGGCAAACAGTTCACACAGGAAAAAAAACACAAGCCTTTGCAGTAATGTTTTAGAAGTAGTTCTCGACCAACAAAAGAGACAGCATTATAAGAGTATGTTCAGGACATAATTTCCAACCAGTGAAGGGTGCAAATTTACTAGGTTCACAAATAGTTACCAACCAGCAAACGATCCACACTTGTACGGTAAGTGTTTCAGAAGCAGTTTTGAACCGGCAAAAGAAATGCGCTGGTAAAGTTACAGTTTCAAACCAGGAAAAACAACGGCTCATTTGAAAGATTTGTTCCAAAATAGGTATTCAACCAGCAAATGACACGTCTTTGGAAGATAAGTTTTTCAAAAATAGCAACCAGTAAATACATGCCCTTATAAGGTCACCATAAACTAAACCCAATTGCCAGCAAATCGAGATTCATTTTAGCATTCCATATTCCCTTCATTACGAGGATATGATAAGATTATACAATAACAATCTCGATACATCCGAAAAAAGTAGCATGATCATCAAAACAGACATAAGACCAAATAGAACAAGAAAACCCTCAGTCAGAACACCAAAAATCGACAAAATCGAGTTGCTACAAGCACAGACAAAGAAAAGAAACTGACTTTGAGAAACCGGCCCCTTCGATTTTCTCCAACATCGAAATAAAACACCTGCAGACAAAACAAATCAAAATCAAAAACATACATTCCAATTTCCACATAACAATAATCTTATATGAATTGTAATCTTATATGTGAATTGTGTGTGAAACGACGGAAAATGAAAGGAAGACGATGTGCCTTAGTATCAAGCTGGAGTTCTTTGCTAAACAAGTCCTGCTCATCGGAATTGACATAGTAATTGAACAGATCAAGGAACCAGGAGATGCCGTTGGAAGGTACTATGATAGTAGACCTTGTTGCCGATGTCTTCTCGGAGATCTTGAGATACCTACCACGCGGATTCTCCTTGAGATCGAAGTAGAAGAGCTTGTGTTCCACCTGCAAGGTTTTGCACACCAATTCGACGTCGTTTCCACCACCTCCTCCAACACCACCTGAATTGCCCTCCATTGAAACCGGCGACTGTAATCGGACAGGAGAACGAAAGAGTGAGTGAGTGAGAGGTGAAATTGGCGGCTTGATTGATTGGGTAGTGGGTAGTGGAGTGAGTCTAGGGCTTATGGAGAAGCAGAGGTAAATTGGAGAAGAAAGAGAAAGTAGGATGCTCAGAATTCTTTCCAACTTGTAACTGCCAAACAAAACGATTTTGACTTTCTTTAACACTTTGATGAATGAGTGAGAGCTTATTTTGGCTAAGATCTTCCACTTTCCTCTTCTTTCACTTTTTTTTTGTTCACTCTAGTCCTCCTATTTGGAGCATTATTACATTTTTAGGTTAGCTAGCATGATGTGTCCATCGCTTATTGGTTATCTCATTTATTTCGGAATCTATACGAACCGACATTACTCTATGACGAATGAGGTTTGTAACTCCTCGATATTCATTTGCTCATTTAATGTTTCTCTATAATCTCATCGCTCACTATAGCCACGGATCTCATACATTATTACGGATTGGGCATCTGCTAGATGCTAATGGATTGTTTTAAAATTCTCTAATTTGTTCCTCCAACGTATGGACAGGGAGATTATGAGATTGGATTGGTTGTATCAAAGACAATTTTAATCAAGAGGATTTTGAGCTCTTTTGTTATATGAATATTAAGTGTATAGGGGAAACCTGAACAAGATTGTCCATGAGAGTGAGGGGGTTATGACCCCGTGGAGTCTATGCAATTTGTGTTGTTGATACGGATATATGTCAAATCCGTTAAGGACGTCATTAGAGCATGTCCTAAAGCGCATTAAGGCTTAGATCATCAAGTTTGTACTGGTCTGACCCTTAAACGGTCCGCCTCATGGAGACCGTTCTGGGACGACCAATACGTTCAATACAGTACACCTTATCAGCTGGTCCGACCCATCAGGGTGAACGTCTTTCGAGCCCGATGGGAGACCTCATGGTCTTATCGTGATTCGATATTGTCAAATACCAATATGCCTACGCCCGGACGAGGTAAACTCGGGTGCCACCTTAACAATAAGTCCAAACGTATGCATACTGGAACCTTAAAATACTTCGTAGAGCCTTGTATATAGGACCCTGCAATGGGAATAGTACTATTTTGATAGGTAAAAGGACCAATCTACCCTCTCAGACTCATTTAGTATTTGACTTGTACCCACTATTGGTATGTGGGCCAATGGAAGCATAGATGTCAAAATCTAGACATTACATTTTGCATCATCTTATGGGTTTCTCCATGAGTACATGATAACTATAAATATAGCACAAATTCCCAAACCGCAAGATAATTGATATCATAACTTCTCTCATAATTACTACATTGAGAGTTTTCATCTCTCTCTTGAGTAAAATCTCTTCCTGATTTGACACTTGCAAACTGGGTTACCGTTCTAACACACTCCCACCCACCCCACCCCTCAGGTGCTCCAGCTCGGACATCAGGGTTTGTGATGAAACTTAGAATAGGTGCTTGTAGTACTTTAATTATTTAGCGTATGATGCTAAACCCCTCAAAATGTGCAACATTATATATGTTTTAGGAGGTATACATAGGGAAGCTCAGAGTATATCAACCAATTGAAGTTCAGGTTATTGTGTGACAAGAGAAGAAAGTTCGTGAGAGTAAGGGATATGACCTCAGGGAGTCGATGTAATTTCACGTGGAGTTGAAGTTAAGGTTATTCTATGGCTAGAAGTGAAGTCTTCTTTATCCAAAACTCGAATCAAGTAGAGACGTTAGCGGTTCCATTTGTCACTGTATCTCACGCCATAAGCAGTTTACTAAGGTAATATTTGAGAATATGTTGGAAAAAATAAATCAATAGAGCTCTAAATTTTGAGTTATGCAGGTAGGATTTAACTTGTCAAAAGTGTGTTATTTCCCATAGCTGATATGTGGTTGCAAGTATTCCTTTTGCCTAAATAGGTTTTGAATCATATAGAAGGTTGTTGTAGATTTTTTTCCCTCTATATGGGAAAGATATAATCTACAAGAAGATCGTTGGGTAGGAAAATAATGCGAACCTAAAATTGTAGGGGGTCTGAATATGAATTTTTTTAATACAAGAATAAAGCAATAATGTTGAAGTTAGTATGGAACATTGTATAAATGGGTGTTAACTACTAATATCCTATTTCAAACCGAGGCATGTGATGAAATATCAAGATGATAGTAGTTGCACAGGGATACTAAAAGCTATCTTGAAGGATAGGATATGGGGTGCAAATTATATAACATGGTCGATTGTTTGTAACTAACAAGACATTTGTCACTAAGTATGTGTACCATGAGATTAGGAGTCATAAACTCAAGGTTCTTAGGAAGATTTGGTATGGAAATGTAGCTCGTTCTAGGGCTCTATTCTCAACTTTGATAGCTTATTTAGACAAATTACCAACCAGGGAAAGGTTGTTGCATTATTTTAGTTTGTACATGATAAATTGTGCATGTGAATCATTGCCCACATACTCTTCATGTATTATTCATGGTTGAAATTTCTTGCATTGGCTTCAAGACGAACACATTTCTAGATGTCGGGAGGATGAGTTAAATATGGATATTGCACATTTATGAAAATAAAAGTTTATGTGGAAAACTAGTTAATGATGCTTTGTTGAAACTATATATCTGTGCAGCGGAGATGGGACGTAATCTGCATGTATTTCAATAATAGCCTTTTAATTAGTTATCATGTTCGTGTTGACATTATAGATATTTTAAGAATGGTGGATATACTGAATTCTCGCCTTCATTCATTTTGTTCTCAATATATTTGTAATTTTCAATTTTTTATGTAGATAGACTTAGATAATTAGTATATGGGACTAATTTGATGCTTCATCGTTTTCACTTACTTATTTTTTGAATAAAATATTAATTTTTTGAGCTCCAATAAAAGTTACATTTCCTTAAACTACATTAGCCTAGTTATTAATTCAATTTTAGATTGTGATGAACAAAAACATGACATTTTTACTCTCATCAAATTAAAAGTGAACTTAGTCCTTAAGATACATTTTAGTTTGGACACTATATATAAAAGATGAACTTACTCGTTTGATAGTTAGAAACTTGTATGAGTGTTAGGTTTTTTTTTTCTTTCTTTCATAAGTAGTTTGCTATTATTCAATAAACCAAGAGGCAAAAGTCAAGTTACAAGTCGAAAGGCAAATTGGAATTTCTATCACAGTCAACATATAATTCCTTAGCTAAACTATGAACTAGAGTATTCCCATCACGTCGGACGTGAAGAAAATCTACCGTTTGAAATGAATATAGCAAATCGAGCTCCTTCCTAAACATACATCGCAACAGCTGAAAGGTTCAAAATTATGTTTCGGAATGCTCATAGGTGTTAGGTTTTTCAAAAGCATGTAATTTTATTTATTATCAACCTGATGAAGACCTACCCTTTCATGTTGAGACCATAAGGCTAAGAATATAAGTCACTGCATACTTTAACCTTATTGTCTAACGGGACCAACACTAAACATGCAATACAATCGTTTCTCATATTGTGTAATCACTAACTAACCTCCATCGTAAGAAGTAAACAATCGTTGATTCACTTGATTATGGAATCCATCCCCTTTCACGTGAATACCAAAATAGCATTACAAAATACTTAGTAACTATAATTAATTTCTTTATAGTATAATAACAGTCTAAAACATGTCAATATTATAGCGTAATCTATGAAAATAAAGTAGAAATAATAAATCTCAAATTTAATTAGTTGTGTTAAATAAGAGAACAAAATGAGTATTTTTTATTTAATAACTATCAATGATTATCCATCTAATCAAATTTACCCACCTTCATAATGACTATTAATGAGAGATTAAGGTAACACTATTAAATACTCAACATATGAAGTCAAACTTGTATACTCTACACGATATCACCAAAATAATAACCAGTAAATATCTATGAATTTAAAGTCTTAAACTCTGCATGCATGGTGACAAATATATTTAGTTGTTGCTTAATTATTCGATAGAAACACGACAAATTGAACACTTTGGGAATGGAATCTACGAATATAATTATTGGTAAAATATTACACGTACACACACAACTTAATTGTTTCTATATTTCAAACACAACTACGATAAAATTTTACAATTAAAGTGAAATATACTCAGTAAAAAGTTCTACACAAATATTGATGAAGCCAAAGGAAAAAAAAAACAAAGATAGGAAACATATCATATAAAATACTTACGCAAACACAAAATTATGTCATAAAGAACTCGACAAGTAGAATCTAAGATCTATGACGCATCTCGAAATGCGTTAAAATTGTACGTATCCCGAATAAAATATACTTATTTTCTTAAAAAGCATGTTCGACAAATCGTTCCCATAAGAATTTTATTATTAAAGTATTGACAAATCTAGAAATGAAAAAAATGAAAATAAACAATATTATATAATAAAATCTAAAATTGAGAGGAGTCATGAGAACTTTAAACTAATAGTCAACAATAAAATACTTTACAATAAAATGCAATTAAGAATACTTCTTTAATATTTTGTCATTTTTTATTCAAGAAATGTAATTTCATTAATCTTGCTTTGTAATATTCAACATCAATCACTATATAAAGGTGCCTTCTCCCACACATACTACCACAACACACCAAAGAGAGCTAACTGAAATTCTTATACCACACTACACAAAAATAAGAATACCACCACCACCATGAACAACAATATCAATATCAACGACGATGACAACAACAACAACACCACCAATAACAAAGCAGATAACACCACTACCACCAACGATGTTGACAACGACACCACCACTACCAACACCAACACCAACAACAACAAAGGTGTTTTGATATATGAAAGTCACACAAATGGTCGAACGAAGCGTGTGTCAAAGCAGAGCACGTTTCGTGCAAACAATTATGTAAATCCTTTCATGTTGGGTGGTTTTGAGGAAAAACAGTTTTGCAAAGGTAAGGGCGCTAACAAAAAACAACAAAAGGTCTTAAATATAATTGATGTTGATGATGATTCTAATGATATGTTTATTTCCAAAGCAAACTATATTAAGGAAGCAAGGGAAGCATCAAAGGTTATGGGAGAATCCTCCACCCGCCGAATTGAGCACAAAGTGAAAAAAGGGCATAATCCTACAAATGTGAGTACAAATGTGAGGGCATGTGATGATTCATATCAAGAAGATGCTAATTTGTTGTCGAGGAAGAGGATTAGGGGTACTGGATGTATTGGAGAACAATATAATACTTATGGTGATGATGATACTGCTGGTAAACCAGTAAGGAGAAACACCCAGCCGAATGATGTAGATGCGGGTGGACATGTACTGAAAGTCACCGTTGAAGATTGGTTGAAAAATTTGGGGATGGACAAATATGTTCCCAATTTTAAGATGCACGAGGTTGACAAATATGTTTTGCCACTTCTTACCTATGAAGATCTTAAGGATATGGGGATCTCTTGTGTTGGAGCGCGGAGAAAATTGTATAACTCTATCCAAAAGCTCCATGGTGGCATGTGACTAATCAATCGTGCTTGATGGATCAACATGGTGCAAGTCTACCGCTCCTACTACCTTTTGAAGCATTTTATTTTACCTTTTTTAGGTGCAAGTCTAGCTTATGGTTATTTTATGTTCCTCTATCTCGTTTGTTCAATAAAACTGACATTCTAGTTGTTTATTTTGTTTCTAATTGCTTATGACATACTTATTAAAAGCATAGTGTAGCAAATGAACTTGTACAATACTTTTTACATACAAAAAAATTGATTATGAATATTTATAATCATAAAAGACCAAATTCATTTGTATCTTTTTAAATATATCACTATATATCTAACTGGAGCAATAACAAGAATTACACACAATCACACTAGAAATCGCGTTAAATATTCTTTATTTTTGTTACGTTCACTTTTATTTCAAACACCTCAAATAACATGTGAAGGGTTAATTTTATTTAATTATTTTTATGTTTAAAGCAAGTCGGACAGGCTTGATCCGTTTTGAACATCTATTACTATTATGAAAAGAAAGACACTCAAGTTAGTTAGCGGACCAAATTATTATTTTCCTATTTTACCCTTGCTTCATTATTTGAATTTAACCACTTACAAAATATGAACAAATTAATTTAATTCCTCACACTTTTTTATCAACGTCAGAGCCATGCGGTTATGGCTTATGAAGTCCTGATTCCTGAAGTCATGGCAATCAAGTACTCAATCTCATTAACTGTCACTTCATAATTTAGTGTGTGTGACTAAAGTTGTGGAGCACAATATTTATGATGTCATAACATTAGAAAATCAAACCACTTACATAATAACTTCTTCCAAATTAAAAAAGTTATACTTAGAATATTAAACAATCTTTTAGTCTAATATGCTCATGAATTACTTTTATATCTTATTACAAAAATATTCAATAAAATTTTTTTATTAGCAAACTACATCATCTTTTATAGTATATTTTTGTTCAATTTGTTTTTTCAATAATATTGATGACTATCATATGAAACCACAACTTAACTATCTATCTAACATAACACATATCCATCTATCTATAATTTCATATATTAAGAGATATTATTATTATAGGGTATAGGCCAGGTAGTTACTTGGTGATACGCGCGCGTGCACGCACCGTTCAAAGATAGCCCATGTACATGTACAATTATTATACATGCACGGTATGAAATAAGGCTGGAACTTTCTTTTAATTTAAACCTTTATGGCATGAGTTGTAATGTGGAGTACTTAAACTTCTATGTATGACCACTGATTTGTCTTCAAGGATGTTAATGAAGTTTTGAAGCAACCTCGTAGGTTTGTAGGCCAATTGCAGAGATTATATACTTCCAAGTTTAATTCACCGTAGTTTTACAAGTTGGTTGTAAGATTATGTTAAACAAATAATTTATTATGAATAAAGTGGATAAAAGTGTGTGAAAGAGTAAATAAAGTATAAGGGGGTATTGAATACAAATATGAATAAGTGTGGAATGTCACTATATTGAAACCGATCATAAAAGGAAGTAAGAATTTGAGCAAGGGAGTGAGGGTATAATATAAATATTGTTGCACGGCCTTCACTATATGGGAAACACTGGTAACGAATGATGTGAATTATATACGAAATTGAGTTATAAGGCCTAGATGAGGTGCGACTTACCATTGCATGGATTGCAATATGATTTGATTAGTAATTTAATTAGTATCATAATAATTACATGTTTAATTTGTTGATCATATGATCTTCGTCACATCTATTTTAATCGTTTTAGATAGATAGTTAAGTTCTGGTAATAAATATTTCTTCCGTACCGATTTTAAATGTCTGCTGAATCGAAAATGAATTTTTAAAAAAACGTAGAAGATATGATAATAAAGTATGAAATATATTAAATAGTGTACGAGACTTTGTGCATATAATATGGAAGATATTGAAGAAAATAGGAGATATAATCCTTAGTAATAAAATAAATAACTAAAATTGAAACAACTAGATTAAGAGATTGAATTTAAATGTTATTACGATTTTTATTTGACATCAAATTCTTAAATTGACATGATTCCAATTGCATAAATGAGTAATATATTAATAATATTTAATTTACGCGTCAGAGTCGGTGTATCACTGGAACAAAAAATTAGTAAACAACATTTCTTTTTAGAAAAAGAAAATAAAAATAAGAAAAATTAACATCTGTGGCCCGAACATATTAAAATCAGATCTCTGATATCTAGAGACCTTCTATCTATTTCTTCGTACCCCAATCAATCACACAGTTTGGGCAAAACTTTGGTGCAAAATTGAAGTGCACTAGTTGCCTTGTTCATCTTGCCCTTGGATTTCATTCTCCTCTACAGGTGAGAATCGACCTTCAGCTTTCACATCTTCCAAAAAACCGGTCAATTGATTTCGTGATCTATTGATTATTGATTAGCTACCTCTGAACTGGCCATTGTTCGTTAAATTCGCAAACCTCATTTATGATTTATAGCAGCTGTACAGGTTTTTGATTAGATTCGAAGCTCTGTGGTTGTAATCTCACTCCAAGTATCTCAGAATGGGATCTGCAATAGCGCTTCTGCTACTTTTCGCGGCTCAGGTCTCGCTGGTGCTTGGTTCACAGCTCACTTCGCCCGCCTTCATGTGGTCGCCGCATCACGATGGGTAATTGCTCACTTACACATTGATTATATAGTCACTACTGTTAAATTTAGTTTAGTTTATTATGTACAGACAAAAATGCTTACAAGTTACATCGTATATCTTTTGCAATTTGTGTTTCTAGTTAATAGGATGAAGCACTAGTGTTGTCCTTTAATAAAGGTTGTAATGGTGATGAAAGGTCCAAAGGTTTCATTGGGCAGTCGAAGAGGCTCTACTCACTCTGGATAAGTATATGAGGGATATGGATGTTGTTTTTCATTGGATAAGAGGTAGCAAGTTAGTAGGTGAGGAAAGTATCTAGGATGCTTTGCTTTAGAATGCTATTACATCTACTTCTAATGAAGTTCGCCTTGAAATGATCATTTTTAGCTAGTCCAGAATTTCCCCCGGGAAGTATGCTAATTTCAGCTCTTTCAAATCCAATCTCAAATATAAAGGAATATTCTCTTATAGTTCTTCCCTTTTTACTTGATGATTCTTTCAGGAGGAATATGCTAGTATTAGGTCTTTATGTTTGTCTATTACAGTATTATAATAGCAAAACTTCCTGTGGTGACAGAGTAGACATATGTTACTAGGTTCTGTGATGGGTAGAGTTCAAACTCTATTAGAAACAAAAGATATCTCCCTTTTCTTTCCTCGCTTTTTCTTTCTGAAGAATAAGTGAAGATAAATTTGAAGACCATGTGAGGTGAACTATAGCTGTACAATTAAATGTTAACTCCATATAAGTTGATGATGATCATTGATAGGAAATTGTTTTTTGGGGAATTAGAGTGCAGCTAGTCAACTTTTGAAAGAAAAAAAAAGAAGCCGTGTAAGCATAAGAATCTTGTTTACACAATCTAGGGCAGGAACTGTTAACTTTAATCCAATGCTCGTATTGAGCCTACCCAGTGTATTTGAGCTTATATTCATAGAGTCTGTGCCGTTTAGAATTGCACCGTACTCTGAATTTTGCAGACTTGGTTTGTTAGGCAAAAATTAGACTTGCCTGGCCTTGGAGTAATACTTCATATACCTTGTGAAATTTTTCCAGGGACGTAGATGCAGAAAATAATTTCATATACTAATTTTGCTAGGATGTTTGTTACCCTTTACATGCAGAACCGGAATTGCCTCCTGCCTAATATCACATGTATTTTAGCAGGGGCTGCATAATTTAGGCACTATTTTTATTTTTATTTTTTTTATTTTTTTTATTTTTTTTATGAATACCAAGCTGAATCCAATAGAATCTCTGTTATGTTTACCCACCGAACCAGTTATTCCTCCTGCCTACAACATTTGGTATGTGGCAGTTGCTGCACACTTTAACTAATTACTAGTATCTTTTATATTTATGTCAAACGCCAAGCTGAATTAAGAGGGGTCTGGTCTGTTTCTGTCTTTTGGATTTTTAAGATAATATGGATGCTTCTAGATATCTTCCATTTTTTTCTGGTGCCACCTTGAGTTAGCTAAATATATCTAGTGTTCTTCTCAATGTAGATCCCAGGTATACATAATGTAGTTTAAGTTTCTGTGAGGTCTGAGAGGCTGACAATCTTGACGTTGTTCGTTACTTTTCCATTATCTTCAAGGTTATTTAGGTTGATGATCTGAGTGTGTATTCTCTTGAGTAGCATGAGTTTATAAGCCTGTAGGGAAGTGACATTTAGTGCAATAAGTTCCATTGTTTGAGTATAAAAACTTTCTTGAACATGCAGAACAGGTTTCATGTCTCAATTTAGCTCAAAGTTCACAATTGCCGTCCAAAATTGTAGATACCCGTTTCGATATATAAACTTAGGTCTAGATGTTCGTTATCCCTGTCCTGTCTGAAAGTCTCGTCATTAAATCCATGTATTATGTAGGCATGGAGCATATCCTGTTAAAACTGATTGGTCTTCTGCCGAACCGAGTGAAGGTTATTTTTAAATAATAAAGTTCGACGGCTATGATGAACTGCTTTAGAATCTTTTCACTTGTTATTATGCAAGAACTTTATGTACAGTTCCATCCCTCTTTAGCAAGTAAATTTACGCTTTCAGGCCTCTCTTTTGTACCATTTGTATAATATTGTCCTTTAGTTTCTTCATATTTGATCTATAACCAAATTTGTTTCAAGTATGATTAAGTAAATGCATCATAGGTAACTTCAACAGTAACTCCGTGTATTATATAGGTGATTACTTACTCATGGACAAAATTTATACTAACTTTTAATTTTCATTCATACTTGTGTGGCAGATTGAAAGAAATGATTGACTACAGAACTCTTTCTCCAAGTGAGTTAGCCAAGTCCGTGTTGACGGAAGGAGGATGGTCAAATTACCTGGTATTGTGCAAGTCAGTTAAATAAATTGTAGCATGATGACATCAGAATATTGTTGGCACATATAAATATGAATAATAAATATATTATAACTTGGTTATCTAATATCAATGGTGCTTTCAACTAAAGTGATATTGTCTTGGGTTCCTGTATTCAGTGCTCAGAAGGGAAAGCTCAGCAATCTCAGAATTTTGCTTTTGTTTTCATTGGGAATGAGGTACGCATAATACAGTGTCCAGAAATGATCTTTTTTATGCCGCTCCTTCCCAAAAAATTGCATATATCGTCTTCAGAACACACACTTCAACACAAGGAATATGGTTCGGCTTCTGAAAGTACAGTGTGAAAGTAAATTCTTGTCGTACTGCATGCATAACTGAAAGGGGTGCTGAATGAGATCAGTGACTTTCATGCTGTTTAAATCCATTTCTTCGAGGATTGTGATTGAAAACCCTGGAAGTTTTGTTTTCACTCACTTAGCATTTTATTGTAGTGACGATGTAGTTGTTTTGTGAACTTCCAGAAATCAGATTGTGAGTTGCGTGGGATTTATTCTACTAAATGTTGCATCTTTCAAAATATTATGTGCAACATTTAGAAAGCGGCAAGTTGATTTAGAACAGTGATTTTGTTTTTGTTAATTCTTCGACATTCAACATCCTTGATTATTCTGGTGATTGAATTATGTCTTTCTGTGCGCAGCTACAGTCGGTGGACATTTCCAGGCCAACAAAGGCAGATCCAGCTCTTGTAGGCTTGCTTAAGGTTGAAATTCTTTGTACTTGTATGGGTTCTTTGACATTTGATCATGTCTCCAGTCGTTCACCAGAATATTTACATTTAATATATCTTAATCAAAGTGTATTTTCCATTGGCAGGACTCTCTTTCAAACTCCAGCTTCTCTTTGGCCTTTCCCTATGTCGCCGCTGAAGAGGATAAGGAGTCCATTGAGAGTTCTCTGATTTCGGAGTTCGCCAATAGCTGTCAGGATTCTCCGGTGATTAATAATATGGCTGTTATGGGGTCCTGTTTGGTAGACACTGGAAATTTCGTTAAACTACAAGATTATCAGTCAGTTCAGGTAATACTTATTTACTACCATCTATGATAGATGTTCCATTGAGCTGATTTATAATACATTATATCTGAATTTTAAATGATGTATATTAGCTTGTTTTTTGCAGAACTACATGAACTCGAGGATGGAAGCAGATTCAATCGGTCATACAAATCTTATTGTGGTTTGTCATGGGGGTCTGAGCTCAATGCAAGGCTCTGATCAACCACATTCCGAAGGTATGCTGATGAAAATTATGCTACGAAGGATTTGGAAAATTCCTTCTCTTTTTACTAGAAATACTCCTTCCTTTTAATGGACTTGGTTTCCATCTTTGTCTGTCCCATATTATAAGATTGTTTAGATTATCAGGCACATTAAACTACTTTACTAAATGCCCTACTTTATTTAACAAGTCTCAACTAATGCAAGTTTTTATGTAGTTTTAAGTTAGTACTCCGTATGATGACTGATGGTATATTAGGAAGTTTGATGTAAAATTGAACGTCAATTTTTTGTAGCATTTTTTAGTCCATGTTTCATAGCTGTGACTGCATATATCTTTTGGATGGTGGAGTACTTCTTTTGTTACATAAACTTTATATATTCTCTCTAAACCTGGGAGTTTGACTTGGTAACTTAAATAAATTTGCAGGAGGCATTCTTTCTCAACTACTCAACTTCGTAGAGGAGTTGGGTTCAAAATACTCCTTTCTCTACATCTCAGATCCGGCTAGACATATTAAATACCCGTCGCAAAGGGGACTGGAACGATTTCTTGCTGAAGGAACTGTTGGAAATGGATCACTTAACTCAACAGCCTGTGATGGAGTCTGCCAAATTAAGTCATCTCTTCTGGAGGGAATTTTTGTGGTGAGTTAGATCAACATTTTCTACTTCTATATAACCTTCGGATACATTTAGATCTTGACTGCAAGTTTGCAGGCAAACCATATCTATTTCAATTAGCTTACTACTCCCAACATATTCACTGAATTTTCTGAGAATATTCCAAATCTTTCAGGGAATTGTTTTACTTGTGATACTGATCTCTGGGCTTTGCTGCATGGCTGGAATTGATACCCCAACAAGATTTGAGACTCCACAAGATTCTTGATCCGTTCCCTGAAACATGACTTATATTCATTCCACTGTTGGTTATGCTGGTTCTTTATTATGTACCTGTTGTTCAATATATACCAGCTGTATTCTTGTCACTATCACCCCCCCCCCCCCCAAGTTTTTGTGTAAACGAGTAAAATTCTGCTTAGTATAAGCTTGCACTAGGGTCTGATATTGACTGAATAGAACGAGTGTATATTCCAATAAATTTCTCTGGCCGATGAGATCAATATATTTTGCTTCATAGTCCAATACACTCTATGAACAGGTACACTTTTTGTTGTGCCTTTGATTTTATCTCAGCTTCACTGGTTCTAGGGTGTCTGCAATAATAGTTCATGTGTATTGATGCTTCACCCTGGTTGAATTAGATTCAAGAGGTTCAAACGTGGATGTTTGACCTGGGGAATCTTCAATAGAAACACATGTAACTAATTTCAGTAATTTGGCCTTTAAATGGTCTATCTTTCACCTGGCTCTCTGAGAAGTCTCCTGTTCTCCACGTTCAGTTTTCTTGTCTTCTTGGAAATGAAAGGTGTGTTCGGTCTTTTATTCATTTCTTTCAATGTGAAGGTGAAACTGGAGTTCATGTAAGTTTGAATGAATTATTTGGGGAAGAGAAGTCTTCTAGCCCGAGTTTATATGCAAATCTTCAATTGGGAGTTGGATGAGAATTGTCAATGATGGATATGGATGTCGAGTTGCTGACGAGGTCACACACCATTTGCTGTTTGCATATTGAGGCACCTGGTGCACAATTTTAAGGTGGATTCTGCACTTCCTGTCAAAATTATGAAAATGCATGTATGAAGTGAAGTTGAGATTAAGGTCACATGGTTACCTGGAAAAGATCTCCTATCCCACATTTTATGTACGTGTGGGGATTTGGTATGAAATATTGAAAATATTCAAATCCCGATCCCAATTACAATTATCCTGAACTTTCTGGTTTCGAAATTCCTGATCAAATAGGACAATTCTTGAGTTTTCATATATTATTTTGGTACGGGATTGTAATTGATTTTACATCTAAATTGAAATTTTATGATGATGAATAAATTAATAAATAATTAATATTTTTGTATATTACACAAAAATAAAAATTGATTTAGGATACAACTTTCTTTAATTAATTATTGAGATAGATGTTGTTGTCGTACTTATTTATCTAACCACATTGTTGTATGATTAACCTATTATAAAACATATAAAACAAGTTAGCTTGTGGTATGCTCAATGTGCACTAGTATTTGATCAAATTGTTATCTAAATTTATCGAGTACATTGTAAAAAAAAATTCAAAATATATGAATAGCGAAATCCCACATAATCCCACTAAAATTTTAAAGTTCCATCCTTAAAATTTTCGACTCTATGTGAAATGAAATTGAAATGAGAACATATCTCTCGATAGGAAAGACCGCATTATTTAGACCATGTCAAACACTTGTAGAGAAATATAATTTTTTTCTGTAATCATGTACTCTTAAAGAATTAACCGGGATATATTGAGTTTTTTTATGATATCTATATCGTCCTATAATATTTAGTAAGGTACCCTAATAACTATACAAAGATGATAATTAATTCTCAATGTCTGTCTACTTTCAAATTTATTATATCCGTTCAACAATAAGTGCCATATATTCTATTTACTAGTACTAACGCGTGGCGATATCACGACCTGTTTTACTTAATTATAAATAAAAGGGGGATGAAATAAATTAATCGAAAAATAAGATAGTCAACCTTACGTGTAAATTAACAACATTGACCGTGGTATCGTTGAGTAGTTATTCTCCATCCAACAATATAAATCATTGTGTCTTTCTTATGTTAAATATAGAAAATATAAAATTATAACTCATCATGACGAATACGTTTTTATATCGGGTCCTACCATACTTGACCTATCAATTAGTAACTAATACACATTTTTTAAATATTATATCCTTTAAATGCGAAAAAAAAAAGGTATACAAAACAATCAATTTGTAGGATTGGTTTCCAACACCCCGTGGTGGTAGTAATCACATCACCACGCACACACAAATTATTATTTTAATTTTATGGAACAAATGTCACAATACAATAAAATAGATGCCACACAAATCATTATTGTACAGACATAATTTTACATGTTATAATCTTTTGTTTTTTCATCACACCCGGCCCATTACGGAGACAAAAAATAGAGGGGTGATCAAAGAGAGAATGCCCTAGTAATTAATTTACTTTTAAAAATAGGTTGAAAGGGGTATAAAATAAATTAACTGAATAAATAAGAGAGTAAATACAACATTTGTCGTGATGTCATTGAGTAGTTACACTAAAATATCCAATACTATATCATTGAGTTTTCTTATGTTCACTATAGAAAATGTGAAATTATGACTCATAAAAATGCATGTGTTTATATCGAGTCCTACCATACTTGATATGTTAATTAGTAACAAATACATGTTTTTAAAATATTGTATCCTTGAAACGCGAACAAAATACGAAAGTCTACAACACAATCAATATATGGTATTGATACCCAACACCTCTCGCGGTGGTATGTCGTTACCCCATCCCATCACGCACACAAAAAATATTATATTACAAACATGTTTATACGAATATTTTTTCCCCCATTTAACCCGTATTGTATATCAAGAAAATAGAGAGAAAATCGAAGAGAGATTTCCCGCCTAAAGAGTATTTTCTACTACCCCCACAAAGATGTTTTTGTCCCCCCCCCCCCCCCCCCCCAAACATATCCGTCTATTGTGGATCAAGAAAGTAGAGTGAAGATCGAAATGAGTTCCCGTCAAGAGAGTATCTGGCAGATCTCCCCTCCCATTTTCCAACAACTACCACCACCACACCACACATTAAATTTTGATTTTACAAACATACACCCCAACCCCTCTCGGCGGGATAAATATATAACTTCACTAACTTAATTGTAAAATGTTGCGGTCGGATCTTATTACAAATGTATAAACGAATTTGTGTATATGCTAGACTTGGACATGGACATCACTATTTCGAATCGAATTAAATTCGAGTTGGATAGACCTGACACGCTTAAAGGTAAATTAATGGAATACCAATGTAGTAAAATATAGGCCGAAATGACTTTGATAGTGTTCCCGAGTCTTGTTAATAAACATATTTAGATAAATTGATGCTTTTGAATCTATAATAGTAAATTATATATCATTTATACACATCTGATGTGAAATATAATATCTTATTTTACATAATTTGTTCACTCACCTAGTTGAATTACTCGGCTGGAATTGTGCATGTCTTACAATCTATGTTTTGTACATATAGAAAATTATATATCATTTATACACATTTGATGTGAAATATAATATCTTATTTTACATAATTTGTTCACTCACCTAGTTGAATTACTCCGCTGGAATTGTGCATGTCTTACAATATATGTTTTGTACTATATAGTGTGTCTTACGACTAAAAATGAGCTTCCAAGTTGAATGTATCACATGTTTGAAGATGATTTAACCTAGAAATAAAGGTTTCAAGTTGTCTAAGGCGTGATAAATGTATTTTACCACGTCTACAACGAAGTCCAAATTCAATACTACTCGATGGATTATTTTTTATCTTCTCATCAATCCACATAAGTGCACCACAATATCCACAGAGATAAGTAGGATCACCGAGGTCCTAGTAAGATGCATTAAAAAAGTGAAAAAAAAGAGTTAAATTACAAATGTCATGTCAATAATTAGATTCGGTTGGATAAAATATCTATAACCATATATATTTACCTACGACATTTACTACATTACTTCTCCGAGCAATAATGCCCTTTTTCAGACGACTTATATATCTTCACAACTTTCATTCGTGAAATCTTCCATCTTTCAGCAAGTGTTGGTTCAATAGGAACTAGTTTATGGCCAGTCGAAATTCGACGGGTATAACGAAACATGTATAAAAACATCTCGATACAACATATTTATTATTCAAAGAGAATATAAAAATATATATAAAAAGATTAATTAAAAGTCAATCGTTTAAAGAAAAATAAAAATTAAAAAAAGAGCTAACATAATGTGTTGATAGTAATAATTTATTATAAACTATACATTTAAGTCTTCAAGGTTGATAAAGTGGTAAATTTAAAATTACCATATAGTTTGTCAAACACGTTTTTGTATACGAATTTTGTAGTTGTATAATAATTTTAAACTTGTAATTGGGTAGGATCCAACCCAAATCAGTTAAACCCGACAAATTATTTATGTCAGGTCCGAGTTGGGTACACCTGCACCCGTCCAAAACTCGCTCTACCAAAAACCAAACACACATACAATAAGACCCAATCCAGACTCAACTCATACAGAAACCGATATGAATTCAATCCATACCTAAGCTTTTAGACGGGTTGGGTTCTACCCTACCCTAACCCGTTCCGTACCCGATGGGTAGAGACCCGGTATTTTTTTGTTGGGTCCTCTGTCTGTACCCGTACCCAACCTGTTAACTAGTAACGGGTAGAGATAGGGCTAGGAGTCGGGTAGAACTCGCACAACCCGTAAAGTAAACCATAAAAGAATAAATGTTCATATCTGAAATAAAAAAAATCACGGTGATGGAATATTTCATCCGATGATTCGATCTATCCTCCTCCTGGCACAATTACATCACTAGTGCCCCTCCCAAGTCATAAACCACCACCACTCCTAGTCCTCCACCCCCTTCTACATCCCAAATCACGAACCACCACCACCACCACCACTCCTCCACCTCCATCCGCAGTTGCCCTTCCTCAATCGAGAGATGCTCCAACAACTCCTCCCTGCCTCAATTGAAGGCGCTCGCAAGAGCTAGACCTACAACATATTCTGGCAGACCTCCGACGTTAAAATCGGAGGTCCCTCGCTGTTCAGTTGGGGAGACAGATACTACAAACAACAAAGGCGAGGAGAATAAATGACAGTCTAATAGTAGATAAGAAAGAGGGTTTACTTTTGTTTTTGGGATAAACATCGGTTTTTAGTTTGTAGCTCTTGTCGGGTTTAGAGCCCGATTGTCGGGTTTTGTACGGGTCCATGTAGATACTCGACCCGTACCGATTGTCTTTTGCGGGTTCGGGTTGGGTTGGGTAGAGGGAAGCTATACCATTTAAGAGCTTACATGGACCCAACGTGACTCACAATCCACATAGAATCTACGCTACAACGTCCTCCACCCGACCATAAACAAAATTATGAAAATATGTGAGAAATTTATGTTAGCGAAATAGAAAAAAAATCCCTCGAGTACCCCCATCCCACCAATAAATGTTTACGCCAAAACATGTGGGGAATTGTTTTTGTGAAAATGAAGAATTTTCTCCCATGTAGGGTACATCCCCCCTACATATACATATAGGATATACATGTGCCCGTCTGAATTAAACTTACCATGCTCAAAACCCAACCCCACATTAAGACCCAACCCATACACAAACTAATTTGAATTTGGCCCGTACATTAATTTGACGCACAATCCACCTAAAATCAGAAATGACCCAAGTTTTTGTTAGGGGGTAAGGTGGGTACCCTCCCCCCCTATCCCACCCGACCATAAGAAAGTGTGAAACTAATGATGGATACGTTGTTGAAAAATTGTATTCATAGGATCACGTACTCACTGATGAGTAGATCATTACGTAGTTTTATATCAATCCAACAATCATTATTTTCACCAGCAACACCATCACCAACTTATAAAATTCATTCCACAAAATGCTCGGTCTCGTTTTTTCTTGGCATGTGAATTTCCAGACTGCATATGATGCAAACTTAACGTTAATTAATTATATCATTAACAAAACAGAAGCCTCGTAACTAAAAATTTACCTGCAATCTTAATTTTCTTTTTAGTTAATTGAGGACTTCACACATTAAACTCATCCACTATAAAATGATTCATAGCACTATTTTATGATGTCATATGAAGGTATATGCATACCTTCATATTGTCAGACAATTGTAGTTTAATCTTAATGATTCTCAATCTTCAATAAAGACAAATCTTTAATATGATCATTCGTGAGTTTTAGACATATATTTGTAATCCGAATTATGTAATAAAGTAGTTATATTTGTGTCAATTATTCCACTATTGTACTCCATATCATCAAATAAGAGACCTAATGAACCACATGTGCACTAATGAATTATAAATAATGTTAATCGTTCTTATATCCTCAGAGCAAGTCGCACTTCCTACGTTTCAACATAAGTCTCATGTGGTATTGGTTCACATTAGTTATGCTGACATTATGTATACGTTCAACCCTTTGTGCTTTTGTCTTTATGCAAGACCATAGTATCTTTAATTCCAACAGTAATACTACGACAATTCATGATACAAAAGCTTGAGCTGCAGGATCGACTTTCTTCAGTTCGAACCACAATGAGAATTGAACTGCTTTGCATATGGATTCTCGAGTAATCGGGCATGAATTCACCATCTTTAATGTTCACACGTGTACTTTTTTTTTTTGTATAATATAAATATATTAAGTCACTTTGCAAACCCTCCAAGTGGAATGATAACCTCTCAACTGCAAGAGTCCTATGATGTATGCGGAATTCATATATAATCCATATAGCTTTACATGCAGAAACATATCGTCCATTAACATGGCTCATGATTTCAACTGGATAGTTCTTGTCCACAAAGCGAAGTCATAGATGGTCACTCTCTTTGACCATATACTTAAATAAATATATCATAGACTGCCGATGGTTGCAAAATTCAATATCCATGTGTGCTGATACCTCAATATAAGTTGAAGATTATATGGATTAAATATCTAGACAAATTTGTAGTAATGGAATAGCTTAATAACATGAGGCGCGTTAATATTAATTACCTAGACAAATTTGTAATAATATCAATCACTTGGCCATTTTTCTAACATTACCATATGTATCAATTCTCTTGTATATATGATACCCTCATCTATGTGCGTGCTCATTTTAACTCCTGAAAAATAATTTCGTACATAACCCTTCTCCATGAACAAAGCAGTACACTGCATTGGAGCACACACATTGTGCATCATGTGGTTTGACACGACTCCATACAATTCAAAAAGTTTCTCCTAGGAAGCTCAACATATATATGTAATCATCAATATATATTATATTAATCGAAGATTTGTTCTTTCACTAACATGTCCTCCTATATAGACTCTGCTCAACCATATCAAAATTTCACAGAAGATGTCTAAAATTCAAGTGAATCTAGTAGGGTTTATCCCATCAACTTTATATATTATTATGAATATTATATAAGAAGACCCAATTTATAATTTAAGTGTTGAAACATTTAGCTCATGTTTTATCTGGAAAAAAAAATCATGGAACACAATTTTCGTCTGCCCTATTTGGACTCTACTTAACCGTAGAATCGAAATTTCTAATATCATATTAAAATATGTGAGATATTAAATATTTAATAAATTCTCTATTTTGAAAATTATATTATACTATTTTATTTTATTTATTAAATTTATATTTTATTTTATCGAATAAAATGATTTATATAAGGAGATTAATAATATTATTCAAGATTGAATTATATGGATTCGTCTTGTCACGACGAATTAAAATGTATATTTTTCAAAATATTTTTTGAAGTTTTATAGAAAAAGTATAATAGATTTAATATAAAATGTATATATGATCAACATACCAGAAATAACATTGAAATATAACTTAAGTATATATTTAAATGGACCGGATTACCCTTATTAATTGTTTTAGAAATCAAGAACTGTGTAAAAACCAAAACACTCTTCGGACATTCAAGAATCACAATAAAGATATATTGTATCCAAGTCAAATATGTCCCGATTAATAGTTTACAACCACTTCAACCCATCTGATGGAGCCTATTAAATTTATCTTAATCCAAATTAAAAAAACAACTTGATAGTATACCATTATAGTAGATAGTATTGTTGTTAGCCAACTTTATGAAAACATGCGGGTCATAAAGTCAAAAAGTTTTAGATGAATTCGTCTTGGCACGAAGAATTAAATATATGTTCAAAATAATTTTAGGAGTTTTGTAGGATTTAATAAAACATATATATGCAGTTAACATACGAAAAATAAACAATACAATATATTCACGTTGAATATGCAACTGATTTCACAAAACGATATAATTTACGCTTAATAATAAATTAAAATGGCAGGACATAATAAATTAGTTAAAAACAACCTCGTGGGTGAAATGTGCTACCCTCACATAACAATCTTGGTATTGATAATAAAAAGAGGAAATTTTATTTTACACCACAACCTTTTGGCTCACTTTGATTTTACACCGGGACCTTTTTATTTATTTATTCTACACTAAAATATATGTCAATATTTTGACCTAACACACTGGTTAGACGGATGTCAAGTCTCCGTTAGTCGTATTTTCAAATTACACCAAAATCTTTGCAGAAATTTACACTCGTTACCGGAACCTTTGTAAGAACTTGCACTCGCTACCTAAACCTTTTTCTAGAATGAAAATTTACACAAAATATGATCATTATTATATATTTAATTGCAGTTTTGATGTTAAGCGGGTTAGAGTCAAGGATGAGTCATGATTAATCCCCCCCTATTTGTGTATATCGCATTTTCTTTCAGGTTTAGTACATGCATAGTGGATATATAATTTGTTTTGTAATTCTTAACAAATCTTATAGATCGATGATAATTGTAATTTGATTGTTATTTAAAATCTCCAAGAACATAATATTTGATACCGTTATTTGTGACATGGTAGTTTTTTTGTTGGTTATTGTACGTTTCTTTGAACTTTGAAGCACAAATATATTTTAGAGGCTCTATTATTTGTCAAGATTACTTTTTTACTTTTTAGTAACAAAATGGCAGGAAATGAGTCTGGAATTTAATTTGGACTTACTAGGTACATCTTTGACTAGTCCATTTATGATAAACATGATTAACGGATGTTACTATACATGTTAACTTACATGTGTGTAACAAACATAAAGAAGGTAGATGCTCAAATTGAAAGGAAAAAAATAAATTCATCATTACTTGAAAAATAACCATTTGAAATATCATGAAAACTAAACGAATATTATGAACTTTATCATTCTAGGAAAAGAAATCGGTAGCAAGTGCAATTTTTTGCAAAGGGTTCTGTAACGAGTGTAAATTTCTGCAAAGGTTTTGGTGTAATTTGAAAATACAACTAACGGCGACTTAACAACCGTCTAACCTTTGTGTTAGGTAAAATTTTTGACATGGGTTCTAATGTCGACTCCAAAAAAAAGAAGGTTGTGGTGTAAAATCAAAGTAGCTTAAAAGGTTCTATTGTAAAATAAAATTGATTCTAATAAAAGTATACTAAACTAACATCATCATAAGATCACCAAACTTATAATTAATGTGTGTGTTAAAATGTTAGCATCACGTTTAAGGCAAAAGATCATGGAGCATAATTCTTCATCAAATGCCTTAATTTCTTTTGAAAGGTGAAAGCTGAAATTTCATCTAAGATGGACTTTGCTCAACCGTATTAAATTTTTTCGTAAGATGATTTAAATTTGAATGAATATGGTAGATGTTCTAATTACACTTTGGTCCATGTTAGTTTAACAATAACATATAGGTCCATTTTTCATTGACTAAAGAAATGATCTCAAACATTGCCTTAATTTGTCAATTTGATATCCTTTATTCCTTCCTAATTCAACTTAAATATATACTTTATTTTTTTATTTTTTTTATTGAGTACCTTATTTATTGGTTAATACCATGAATTAAAAATTATAGGGGCCTTTATAATTTTCACAATATAATTATAATTTTTATAATATAAGATTATGGACTTAATGTAAAATCAGAAATAATTTTCAGATAAAATTGAAAGTTTGATTGAAATTTAGAAAAAAAATTGAAAAAGGAAAACAAAGCTCCACCGGAGATTGCCGGAATTTTAAAAACTTTGATGGAGCTTTTGTAAACAACTCTGATGGAGCTGTATAGCTCCAATGGAGAAGTTATTTCCACAACTCCATCCGAAGCATCTTCAGTTGGAGTTGTAAATTGTCCAGCCAAAGCTAAAATAACGTTAGAGGAGCAGCTCCACACCGGAGCAACTTTGGCCATCGAAGTTGTGCAAACAACTCCGTTGGAGCTTACCACTTCCCAATTATTTTCTTTTTAAATTTCTAATAAATTTTACGTTTTATATTAAATATTATATTTATTAGATTGTTGAATACTATAAGTTATAAAAATATAATTATAAATCTGGAGTAAATATATAATTTGTTTTAAGTCAAGGTCAAATTTGCAAACTACATTAAAATTTTTTAAGGGTGTTTGGCTAGATTAAATTTTGTTTAGATATATATATAATAGTTGATAGATATTTAGATCTACATGTAATTATTCATTCAGAAGCAGCTAATCTGAGAAGTGGGCATCTAGCAGGGGTGATATATGATATTTTCCCTCATATATAAGTATTACTATATAAGAAGATCCATATGAATCATGGTACAAAAAACTTGTTTTTCGCCTCCCTATTTGGACTCTGTTTAACCATAGAATCAAAATTATTAATATATTATTAAACATATGACTAACTAAATATTTAATGAACACTATTTTCAAAATTATATTATTTTATTTAATAAATTTATATTTTATTTTAATGAATAAATTGATTTATTTAATAAGATTAATAATAGTATTGAAGATTGGTGTTTATGTATTCGTCTTGTCACGACAAAATCAAATACGTGTTCAAAATATTTTTTAAATTGATGTCAAAATAGTTATGAAAGATTAAATAAAATCTATATATATGGTCAACTTACTTGGACAACGAAGCGCATCATATTAGGTAATACGCTTTATCTTTAATTAATAGGTTGGAAGTTCGAGTCATTTTTTAGCTGTTTTCGAAAAAGAAAATGGTCAACTAACTTGAAAGTGCCTAAATATAATATATGTATTAAGATGTATTCAAAATCTTTGGATATCCATCACGATGTAGAACAGTAGAAGTGTCTAAATATAGTATATATAATGAAAACATGGCAAAACGTATGAATTGATTCTGGTGGCAATATGAATGGACTTAATTTCCCATATAATTTTGGTGCAGGTTACAGAATCAATGGTAAACCGACCAAAATACCGTCCATAATTTTTTTCAGCCAATAAAAATTAAATATTTTAACACGTGACATGAAAAATGAACCAATTAGAAACCTTAAAACTTTTTTAATTAATAGATATATAGATATCAATCCTCTGATTGAGTGTATATTTATCCAAAAGTTCTTCACTGCGTCTTTCATCAAAGGGAATATCCGATTCAAAATTTTGACAACGAAGCGCAGCTCAGTCGGTAAGACGTTTCACCTCCAACCAATAGGTTGGGGGTTTTACAGTTTAAAAAAAAAAATCGAGTGGGACATGAATTCCAATTCTTTTATAAATGAAAAAAATGAATTGTATAAGTATAAAATAAAATGATTGATTATTAATACTTAATAGATAAAATTTATAAATATAATTATATATATTACAACAGCTCGAATTGATTAAATACGTATTATATCCTATTTGATCTTTGTGATACGCAAAGCAAACATAGCGATGTGATCTGAGATGCCAACTCATGGCGAATAAGTGATAATTCATGCCAGAAACTATGAAACTGAGTTACAAATTTCTCTTCTTGTTAGATCTGAGTGGATTATTATTCGATTGTGAGTCTACTTTGGCATTAAATAGGTATTTTATTTTCAGAAATTAGGTATTTACAAAATTCTATAGATTTGTAGCTAATGTTTATAAAGATTTAACCAAAATTAATGTTTCTTTGCTACGTAAACAGTCACTTACTCAACCAATCATATTGATATGATTTGGATGAACACAGTTTTATTAAAAAAAGATTATTTTTTTAAATGGCAATTTTTTCTATTAATCGTGATTTCTTATACTCACAAACAAAATATCAGTTTGTTAGCATGTCACGGGAGTTCAACAATGGATTCGGAATTTATTTTGCCAAACTCGAGTAGAGTGGGTATAGAGACTTCAAATCCTCGGTCAACTGAAATTATTCCTCCAATCACTTAAAAATGGCATTTAATTGTAAAGATTTTGTTAAATTTGCAAGGCCAAGTAATTATTCAAAAAGGAAATTTGTAAATTTTTATGCAGTATTTCCAACGCATAATAAACAAATAATTAAAATTTCAATGTTGGTGTGTAATATCAACCTAATACTATTAGCTATAGCCAGTAAAGTTATCAAGTATCCCGCATGAATATGATTATTATTCTTTTTATTTTAATTTTTAGATATTAAAATTACTATTGAATGAATATGAAAATAGTGAACTTATATTTTTATTTTGATGAAAAATTACAAATTTTTCTTATAAAATTTTGAGAGTGTTTGAAAGTTATTGCGATTTTGGTTATGATTATGATTGTTGTTAATGATGCAAAACTGATTTTTAACTCCTGTGATGACAAACGACAGTAGTTAAAGGGAATGAAAAATCTGGTTGGAGCTAGAATTTAGGAACATAACAATAAATTGAATTTCAATTCTAATGCTTCACGTATAACACGAAGAATAAAAATTGTCTAGCTAAATATAAATTTGTTGTAATAGAAAGTTATGTAATAGAGAACTTTTCATAACTTGTCCTAATTTTTTATGAAATTGATCTATTAAAATATTTACTTTCAAACAAATTTATTGGGAATGATTTGCCACATAAAATTTTACTTTGTGTGGTATATGTATATAGATTTATCTACATCACTATAATCCATATGATTTTGTCCCTCTAACATTTACAATGAACATTAATTTCCATTCCTAAAGTAAATGTAATGTTGGGCGGGGAGTACTCCCTATACTATTCATAAGTGGTGGACTATCTCAAAGAAGAAGCATGCCACATAGACAAAAATCATATATGGCAAATTCTTCTTCAAAATAATTAATTTTAAATGATCCTATTTTGTAGAGAAAAATAAATCATGCATGCAAGTTTTAATTTTTTTTCCCATCCTACTTCACTATCATTCTATTTTTATGGTAAAAATATAACATTTTTATTAATTGAAATGCCACTTAAACGATGATGAAAGAATTATAAAATTATAACCAAGAAATAAAACATGATGAAAGGAATATTGCAAGTCATTAACCCAGCCATTTCCGTGAAATGATCATGGCCATTCAACAAGTTCTTTAATAAATTATTGTCCCTTGATTATTAGAAATAACTCTAATAGACATAAATTAAATTTGAATTCATCTCTCTGATGTACAATTATAAAAAAGCAATAAATAAAAAAAAATTGAAAAATATAGAGAAACTCTGAAAAGGTGATAAGTAAAACTTAGAAACTTAATTCGAAGGGTGAAATATATAACTCTACGACCTGAATATTTAGTTTACGGGCACAATTACAATTTGAGAATTCCATTTAAAGGAAGAAAAAACTTCGATAATGATAGTATAATTTACGTTATGAATTCAACTCGAAAGGTAAACAGATTCTATAAAGAAGATGATTCAAATTTGAGAACTTTAAGAATGTAAAACTTTCACTTGATAACTAAATTTGGAGTACAACCAAACTCTAAGAAGGAGATAATTACAAAAGTTTAACAATGGAATACTTATAGACTATTTGGCAGATGCCTTTAACATACCAGATATCAATAAACGTATAGTAACTCAACTTTATTTAATTTATAAAAATATTTTGTTAGGGACATAAACAATGTGTTATAGGTTTTATATTGTATTTATATATGGTGTGTAAGAGCAAAGTGATGTATGTAAAAGTTTTTAAGTTTAATATTATTTGTTTAAGGTTTGTAATAATAAAAGAAAAGGTAAGACAGAGAAAAAGTGTATGTAGAGCGAGAAAATTTTAATTGAGTTGTGATATGTGAATACAAAACCGAGCACTATTCTGACTCATTAAAAGTCACATGAGAACATGATAGAGTGTCTTACTCAATCAAATTTGAGATTTAGTTGTATAACAAACGCTATGTCGGCTTATAACTTGAAAATTCAATTCGAAGAGTAAAATAACTCTATGATATAATTTCAATTTGAACAATTATATTGAAGGGTCCATACTATTTAAAAAATGTAACTAAAATAAGTGTATTCTGAATTAGGATTTCAGTTCAAACAATAAAGACATCATGCGAATAAGCTAGATAATTTAAACTTGAAATCGTTATTGAAAAAGTAAACCTCACTCTATGACAACTTCAATGAAAATATGTTAATTTCATTTCAGAAATCTATTAGAGAGGTAACAAACTCTATAATTTGGGAACTATACACATAAACAAAAGTACACTATATGACAAAACACTCTAGAAATGGATACATCCAACTCAAGAACTCAGTTCGAACTTAGAAGGGTAAACAACCTATAATAATTAGATAATTTTAATCTGGAAACTCAATTCAAAATGTAAACTATACTCTAAGAATGTGATAAGTCTGACTCGAAAACATATTTTGAAGAGCAGACCAACTCAAAAAAAACGGATAATAAGAACATGTTAACATTGATGTAAGGTTAAACAATAATATTTAAAAAAATTTATCTAAAAATAGCATAATTCCAAATTGAAAAATCAATTCAAAGAGTCAAAAGAGAAGTGTAGAAATCTGATCAATTCAATTAGGAAGCTCAATTAAAAGTGCAATCTACGCTAATTTGTAAGTAAGCTAATAATTTAAACTTGAGATCTTATTCATAAGTAAACCTCACTCTATGGTAATTACACTAAAAATATATTAATTTCATTTCAGAACTCCATTAGAAGGGTAATAAAAGTATACACATAACAAAATCACACTGTATGACAAAACAATCTAAAAACTGAATACTTCCATCTCAAGAACTCAGTTCAAAGGGTAAACAACTTACAATAATTAGATATATAATTCTAATTCGGGAACTCAATTCAAAATGTATACTTAACTCTAAGAATGTGAAAAGTCTGAACTCAGAAAATTTATTTTGAAGAGTAAACCAACTCAATAAAATATGATAATAACAACATATAAAAATTGATGAAAGTTTAAGCAATAGTATTTGAAAAAACAATCTACAAATAGCATAATTCGAACTTTAGAAATTAATTCAAAGGGTTAAAAAAGAAGTGTAGTAATATGATCAATGCAATTTGGGAGCTCAATTAGTAGTGCGATCTACACTAATTTGTAAGTA